>CAUYQV010077542.1:0-82937 GCA_963574575.1 Galagoides demidoff
AACAGGGGCTATAGTGCCAGCCACATGCACCGAGGGTGGTGGATTCGAACCCAGCCTGGGCCAGCTAAACAACAATGACAACTGCAATAAAAAAATAGCTGGGCATTGTGGTGGGCACCTGTAGTCCCAGCTACTTGGGAGGTTGAGGCAAGAGAATTGCTTAAGCTCAGGAGTCTGAGGTTGCTGTGAGCTGTGACGCCACAGCACTCTATATAATGAGACTCTGTCTCAAACAACAACAAAAAAACCATGGATTTGTGGGTCAAGACATCTTTCCAGAACTGTCTTTGCTATGAGTAAGTGCAAATCACACTCATCCTGTAATTATACATTATCTTTTTGTTCTTCTCCACCCTAGATAAGATCTTATACACATCCGTTTACTTTATCTCCACTTTATCATCTGGTCTCTGCCTGACCTTGGCCTTTCTCTCCTCTGCTGCCTCTCACTGTGTTATGTATAAATTCCAGATCCGGCTGGAATCCAAAAAGCACAGCGAAGACTCACAGGAGGATGTAATATTTCTTCCTACTTTATAATGCTCCCACTTGGTGGTTGTGTGACCTTGGAATATTAAGTTTACTGATACATGCCTCCATTTCCTATATGTCAGGGTTATTGAAAGGATTACATAAGGCAATTGATATAAAGCTCTTATTAGTAACTATCTCCTAATGTACATTCAACAAATATTGACAGTTATTACTTGTCCACGGAACATAACACTAGGAGATGACGCTTTCATTTTCCTTAGGTAGGCGAGACCCTTTCTCAGTGATGACCACACGAGACCCCTGCTGAGAGGAAGGATGCAGCAGTGGCAGCAGAGAAAGAAGAGGAATGGGTGGAGGCGGGGAGTGGGTTTTCCACCGTCCTCACAGTCTATAAGTGACAGTACGTGGGGTGGGAAGACGGGAGAGTGTAATCAATGAATTCTAGCCACACTGGCTCTTGGGGCACCTCTTGAGAAGTGGTAGAGAAAATCGGACTTGAGAATTTCCTCAGAGAGGAAACAATAACCCAGGCGGCAGCTGCCTGAGTCATAAATTCTGGAGAAGAAACAGCATTGACTCAATGAATTGGAGAGATAGGGAGTTTCCTTAATGTCTAACTCCTGAATTAGCCTTTGTTTGTCTAAGATAAAATTCGCTATACTTGCGAGTTGTATGAGGAAAAGAAAAAACCCACACAAACAAAAATCCTTCAAACCAATTAAGCTTAAGAAAGGAATTTCTTGGCTCACATACGTCATGTAAACTCCAGGTGTAGGAAGCTCTTGGCTTCTATCTCTTGCCCTACTGGCATCTCCATGCTAGGAACTGTGGGGCTTCATTCTAAGGCTCCCCCTGGTGACAAGAGAACTGCAACACTGCCCCTGCCACTGTGCTTTACTAAGCCTCTGTAGTCTACTTGATTTTGCTTCATAAACATGACTTCTTTTTTCCAAAAATCAAAATGGAAAGCATCTGGAAAGAGGAGATACGGCTTGCTGATTTTAGTACGAAAGGAGGATCTGTATGGGAAACACAGATTGTCTTCCTCTCAAGTGAGAGGAGGGGAAACTCTTTATTGAATGATTCAGTTAAAAAAATATTTTTTAAGAAGTCATGATTTGCATGTCATTCTTTTTTTTTTAAAATATATATATAGACACAGAATCTTACTTTATCACCCTTGGTAGAGAGCTGTGGCATCACAGCTCACAGCAACCTCCAACTCCTGGGCTTAGGTGGTTCTCTTGCTTCAGCCTCCCAAGTATCTGGGACTACAGGCACCTGCCACAATGCCTGGCTATTTTTTTGTTGTTGCAATTTGGCCAGGGCCAGGTTTGAACCCACCACCCTCAATATATGAGGCTGGCGCCCTACCCACTGAACCACAGGTGCTGCCCCCTGCATGTGATTCTTAATGCTAGTCTTATAGATAAAATCCATAAAAATTTTCCTGTTAAAATAGAGAGAGAGAGAGAGAGAGAGAGAGAGAGAGAATTGCAACCCTCATCTTCACAACCTTCCTGGTTGGAGGACAGCAGGAAAAAACGACTGCCACCTTGACAGATCTAACAAGGTGAAACCTGAAGGATGTATCATGTAGAATTAGCCATATCGGCTGAGAGTGGGTGGGGGGGAGGTCTCCATCCTTAAGTGTAAACTGTGGGCTTTTACCAGCATTGGGATAAGTACTGGACAAGTTTACTATGTTTTCCATTGCTTTATCTTGCCATGTGTTGGAGCCACTGTTGAAATGTTACTGTGTGATACACAGTGGGAATCTTTTTTTTGTCCAGGGCTGAGTTTGAACCCACCACCTCCGGCGTATGGGACTGGCACCTTACTCCTTTGAGCCACAGACGCCGCCCCACAGTGGGAATCTTGAGAAAACATATTCCTCCTTCAGCATGTCTTGTAGGTATGAAATTCCCTATGGCTAAAAGGATATCAGTTTAGCTATTCTTAGCAGTACTGGCTGTACTACTTATATGAATCAGAATGTTAGTTTAGTGATCATCTTTATATGTAGTATTTTATATACACACATATAAACACACATGTAGAAACACATGCATATATACATACACACGTATACACACACACATACACACACATATACCTGTCCTATCTCCCCGTTATACTACAAGATGCTACAATACTGCTACTCTTGCCAGTATTAATATTGCAGGATTAATAAAAGATTTTCTTCAATGATTCATTCACTCAAGGGCTTTATTTCCAGTAAAGCCTGACACAGTCAGAAGCATTTCAGCTTCCATTGGCTTCAAAACAGGAATTATAATTCTTTTTGGCAAGTGTGAAATCATCATAACTCATGTTTTTTAGAGACACGTTTGGAACAGCATACTGGTGAGTGGAAAGATGTATATAATTCCCTAGTGAAGGAATTTCTCATTCAACACTTACATTTTAAATGGAAATAGAATTTTAAGCAATTAATTTTGATCATTTGCCAGTGTGTTTTTAGTAGATAGGCTTATACTTATTCTTTGGAACACAGAAACTTTTTCCAGAACAGGACACTGAAAATTTTTTTGCCCTTTCAATTGTAACTAAAGTGTAAATTCACCAATTTAAATGTTGAGAGGAATCCATTTAAATCTGAGGCACTTAACCTGAGCTCAGATCCTGAGGGCAGAGGTGTGGGAGTGGGGTGAGGATTGGGGGTTGAGAAAGAGACACACAAGGAGACAGAGAAAGATGGAGAATGATAAAAATCGACCAGTTGTCTGGGGAACGTGGAGTTCAGGTGATACAAGAAAGTGTCCAGGAGCAGAATCAGAGTCAACCCAGCGAGGAATTTAAGAAAAATAAGCAGAGAGATTGATTGTAGGTAAAAGGCATTAGCAAGTAAAATAATAGAAAATACTATCATTATTGTTACTAATATGTACATAGCACTCACTCTGCACTATACAGAAAAGTGCATTCTCCTTTTTAGACTACAGGTTTAATGAGAGTAGAAACTATTTAATTTACTTAGAGTCCTTGCTCAATAAATATTGTAGAATCATAATGACACTGAATTTGCCAAAACAAAGCAAGTGGAATAAGGGATGGATGGTGTGTTGGGGAGCAGAGTGACGTTCCCCAAGCAGTCAAGTGAAACTGCTGACTCTTCACATGGGTGCCCAAGGTCTTGGTTGGGGCTCAGGGAGAGGCTGTTAAACTATGTTAAGGCATTCAGACTCCACTTGGGTTTTGTCCAAATTCCAAAGATAATCTCATTAAAGTAGCCATCAAAATCCTAGCGTGACTATTCTAATGAGACTGACAAAAATCAGTCTGTTTCTGTTGCTCTACTTACCTCGTCTTGCTTCTCCTCCCCTGTCCTATTTATGCATCCAGAGTATTCTAGACTTGTAGAGTGGATGCAATCACATCTCCTCCACTCACAGTAATGCAGGGTGGATTTCATTATCTGGTGTTAGACTTGTGTGGGGGTGACCTTCTGGAGTTTCATACTTGTAGCAAATTAAGAGGCAACTTTCCTCAATAACTTGAGTGTCTCATGTACTTAATTTCTTTCCACAACACATTGCTCTAGATTAGTATTAACTCAGCATGTCCCAAGAGACAATAATTTTTGTCTTCCAGGCCTGAATTTAATTAGGAAGGACTTTTTTTTTTGAGACAGAGTCTCACTATGTTGCCCTTGGTAGAGTGCTATGACATCACAGCTCACAGCAACTTCAAAGTCTTGGGCTTAAGTGATTCTCTTGCCTCAGCCTCCCAAGTAGCTGGTACTACAAGTGCCTGCCACAACGCCAGGCCATTTTTTATTGCAGTTGTCATTGTTGTTTAGCAGGCCAGAGCCAGGCTGGAATCTGCCAGCCTTGGTATAGGTGGCTGGCACCGTAACCACTGTGCTACAGGCACCGAGTCAAGGAGTTTTTTTATACCCTTGTTAATACCTTCATGCTACAAAGCCTCCACCATACATTCTTAGCTAAGGAAAGTGTCATACTGTAGTAAACTGAACTTTTTAGAGAATACAACCAACACATACGTGGGTTGAGGAATAAGAACGGGAGACAAGAGACTTAATCACTTAAACATACATTTTATGGAAAAAGAGTTAATGAAAAATAGAGCTGGAGGATATTGTTTGCTACTTGCACATGCCTATTCAAATTCTGGAAAGCAATATGGGGTTTCATAAATGAGGCAACCATCCAATAGTCTGATCACTCAGTAATGGATAGTCTTCATTCTTCTTACATTTGTGTACATCTCTAAATGCCTCTATAGTAATCACTTTCCATCTATTATTTATTTAATTTATTTTGAGGACAGAGTCACACTCTGTCACTCTGGCTAGAGTGCAGTGGCATCATCAAAGCTCACTGTAATCTCAAACTCCTGGGCTCAATTTCAGCCCTCAGAGTGCTAGGATTACAGGCGTGAGCCACTGGGCCCCAAACTACTTTCTATATCTGTTCTTTGTTCCATAAATTTGGTTGAATGGTAGTTGAAGGCAGACTATCCTTTTAGCTTTTGTCATCTTCTTTGAGGTCAATCCTCACGTGCTCATGGGAAGGGACTTTGACTGAACTAATACCTCAGATTCCCCAGCTCTTTAACTTCTTTCCTGGAGGAACAGTGAGCTATTTGTTTGATGGGTTTGGGAAAAGAAACCAGGTCATGCTGTCAGTGGACCTATCATTGTGCTGACCAGGTATATTCTGGTCTGGATCTCCACCATGCAGTAAGTCCTGGCCCTTCAGGAAGATTTTAGCTTGTCTGGCTCTTCCAAGCCATATGGTCACATTTTCAAACCTAGCTTTTGTTGGTAATAAAGCTGATATTTCTCTAGGAATCTGGCTTTGGTAGCTTTTTTGTTAGATGGTTTTGACTTAGAAGAAAAAATATTTCAATATCAGGTTCTCAAGTATTCAAAACCTATTGTGTCTAAAGTTCTGAGTGGTTACTTCAAGTCATGCTTAGGGAAGTTGAAACCTAGAAAAATAAATGACAACTATCGTAACTAACTATAATACAAAGTAAATAATTAAAGTAAAAAAGCAAAATAAAGTGTTAAGGAAAATGCAAAGGGAGGAGAAATCACTACCATCTGGAAGCGTAAAGAAAAACTCATGAGAGAGATGAAAAACGTTGATTAAGGGGTGTGAAAATACAAGTACGTATTTGAGAAATCAGTAGTTACTAAAGTAAACAATAACCTGTTGTATATTTCAAAATAGCTGGTAGATAATAATTGGAATATTACCTGCATAAAGAAAAGATAAATGTTTAAGGTGATAGCCCAATTACTCTAACTTGAATATTACACATAATGTAAATGTATGAAAATATCTTATGTACCCTGAAATTATATATATCTATTATGTACCAATTAAAAAAGAGAAAACACTCATGGAGAGATGGTGCTGTGGTTTGAATGCATCTCCCAAAGTTCATGTGTTAGAAACTTAGTTTCTCATACAGCAGTCTTGAGAGGGTGTCTTTACAAGGTGCTTAGGTCATGAGGGCTCTGCCCTTATCCTGGAATTGGGTTGTTACCAGATTGTGTCTGTTAAGTGAGTTCAACCACTTCTTGCCTGCTTTAGCCGTATCTTTACCCTTCCACCATGAAATAATGCAGCAAAAAGATCCAGTCTAGATATAGGCCCCTCTAAGTACTTCTTAACCTCCAGAATTATCTTTTTTGAAACAAAGTCTCTCTTTGCACCCTTGGTAAAGTGACTTAGTCTTACAGCTCACAGCAACCTTAAACTCTTGGGCTCAAGTAATTCTCTTGCCTCAGCCTCCCAAGTAGCTGAGACTACAGGCGCCTGCCACAGCACCTGGCTACTTTTTCTATTTTTAGTAGAGATGGGGTCTCACTCTTGCTCAGGCTGGTCTCAAACTCCTGAGTGCAGGCAATCCACTCGCCTTGATTTTCCAGAGTGTTCAGATTATAGGTGTGAGCCACCGTGTCCTGCCAGAACTCTTATTCAATAAATTTCTGTTCATTGTAAATGACCCAGTCTGTGATATTCTATTACAGCAACACAAAACAGAATAAGTCAGATGGTATTTATTAATAATATGGTTACTGCTTTGACAGATTGAACTGAGGCAGAAAGAGCACGTAGAGCAAAGAGCAATGACATGAAGGCAGAAAGCATGAGTGTGTAAGCTGGGGGGGGGGGTAAGTAGTGAGGGGATATCTGTGGAGAAACAACAAGGAATTCATCCTGGCTGAAATTTAAACACAAGTAAGGCAGAAGAAGAGGCTTTCCACTTTTGGGCCACATGATGGAAACCCATAGAAAGGCTTTGAATGGGATACTAACTTTAGAATTATTTTTAATGACAAGTAACCAGGAAAGGGCATGTTACACAGATTCAATTTAGAGGTTGAGGGATGAGAGTACTTGGGATAGAGCTGAGATTCAGTTCCAGGGTTTGATTCTAAATCTTGGCTTATCAGAAGAGCAGAGTGCACATAAAACATTTGTTGTAGAGGGAGGTATTGTCAGTGTTTTCCAGGGACAGAACCATGAGGGTGTCTGCCTGTATATCTGTCTCTCTGTTTATAGGTGTGTGTCTCCTACTCCTCTATGTGTGTGTGTGTGTGTGTGTGTGTGTGTGTGTGCATTGTGCACAACCACATCGAGGAGGGCAACTACCTTACAGAATTCTCTGACTCTAATCTCATCTGAAAACATCCTCACAGATACACACAGAAATAATTCTTACTCTGGGTGCCCTGTGGCCAGTCAGTTGACACATAAAATGAACTAACACAAGTGACAAGACAGTCAGCTCAAATGTGGATATTACATTTAAGATCCCAATAGGACAGTCAAATAAATAACTCCAGCCACTTCCAGCTTCATTCTATCCCTCTAGTGATGAGGAAACAAATAGACTTCATCTCTCTGTGGTGAGAACTGCAAAGAAATTTTTTTTTTGCCATTTTTTTTCTCTTTTGCACCAATTGTTTGGTTTATTAAGGTCTATGACCTAGGGCATTTTACTTAACCTTTCTCAGTCTAAATTTCCTAATATGCCAAACCCCTAAACCTTATAAACTTCTAAAAGTGTGACAACACGTGAACTCAACTTGCAGAGATCCTGGCATGTGTAGATGCTAATCAATTATGCCTTGTCACCATCATCATCCTTACAGAGATAGATTCAAATACTGCCTCTGTCATCTACTAGCTATGCGAATATTTAGCCTCTCTAAACATTGGTTTGCCAATCTTTAAAATGAAGATAAAAGGAATAACTCCTGTATATGTTTGTTGTAATGATTTATGAGATAATCTGTGTATGGAAACTCTTTAAGGTGATTACACATCTTAGCTCCCACAGAGAGTTGTCATGAAAATTTAATAAGTTCTTAAATGTAAAGTATTTGACACGATGGCTTGTGTATATTCAAGACCTAATAAATGTTAGCTAGTATTATAGTTACAATGACCACTATTATAACTGCATTAGTAAATAATTGACTGTGACCTCTTCATTCATTACAAGTTCTTTAAGGAATCTGATGCACAATTATCTTACTTAAAATATTTGGATAGAAAGATGGTGGGTAAACATATTTTTAATAAAAACAGAAGATACTAGAGGAAAGTTTGCTATGTGTATCAGGAAATTAGGGGTGTTGGATTTAAAGTATATTTAGATAATATGCATAGTGACAATACTTGAGAATCCTGAGGGAGAATAGGGAGGGAAAAGGGCCAATGAGGCTTGTTAGATATTGGCTCGTGGCAGATGGAGGAAGAAAAAAGCCAGGAGAGAGGAATGATCCAGAAGTAAATGGAGAATGATAGTAGTCAAGGAACTGAGGAAGGAGAGAATTATAAGACAGAGGGAGTGCTCACCAGTGCTCAGTTGTAAGGCCTAGGAAGAATTGTAGGCTTTGCCAATTATGACGTAAGTGGTGACCTTTCAAGAACAATTTTAGAAGGAGAACAAGGGTGGAATAAAAATTCCAAAGATCTGAGGAATAAGTGGGTGGTAGGAAAAATGGAAGCTATGATGGTAGCCTACTTTTAAAAGATGTTTTCTTAAAGAAGAGAATAAAAAACAGGGCAGTATCTGAGAGGGTACCAAGGTCAAAGGAGCCATCAGTATAAGGAGGAAGAATATTTTTAGAAACTCAAACAGAGCAAATAAAAACACCATTCAGAGATGTCCTCGGTGAAATAAGATCCTAGAAGAAGTGTGGAGGATTGGAACAGAGCCCAGGTTGAGTCCCATGAAGGCAGAGACTCATCTCCCATGGAGGCAAGGGGTGAGAAGGAAAGGGGTGAGAAAACTAAAATGACCAAGAAATATTGAGGTACAGAAAAACAAATTGCAGAAGGTCCACATCAGATGTCTTGGGTCTGACTGGTAAATGAGAAAGTAACTAGTATATTCTGACAGATTGCTAGGAGTACAGCGAGAGCTGAAGGCAACAGCCATAGGGAAGGCTGAGTGTTGACTGTAGCCGAATATAATCTTCTCTGAACAGTTGAAATTAGACAAATTAAATTGTTGTACACCCAGTGTGCTGATTTTCTTTCTTTCTTTTTTTTTTTTTTTGAAGCAGAGTCTTACTATGTTATAGCTCACAGCAACCTCAAACTCTTGGGCTCAGTGATTCTCTTGCCTCAGCCTCCCAAGTAGCTGGGACTATAGGTGCCCACCACAACACCCAGCTACCTTTTTTGTTGCCATTGCTGTTTCAGCTGGCCCTGGTTGGATTTGAATCCTCCGGCCTTGGTGGATATGGCCGGTGCCCTACCCACTGAGCTACAGGCACCACCCAGCTGATTTTCTTTATAAATGTTAAATGTTCAAGAAGTAAGAACAGAGAAAGCATGTTTTTATTTATGTTGATCTTGAAAATGCTAAGACAAGAATGAAAGAAAAGGAAAATGGCAAGCGATGCTGTTGTGTGCTGGTGAACAGTGTATTACTAACATGGCTCGGTATATTTCTGACATGACAAACTCTGAAAAAAGAGGATACACTGAAGTTGAGAGCTCAGGACACAAACGAACACCATGAGGATTAAAAATAAGTCCAGTGATCATGAAGAAATAGAGGATTTAAAATTGAGGTCAGAATGTGGATTTTAGGAGGTCAGAATTTTGGAAGTGAATCCACTTCAAGTAAAACTTCAGTCCAAGGAGGTCTTGCCAGGGGATAACCTGGGGAGTGGAGTTTCTGGTCCAGGAAGCAGTGAGGAAAGGCTGTGTAGGAACTGGATCTGGTCAGTACGACCACACCAGCTTTGCAGGCAGGGATCCGGCTCCAAGTCTCAGAATTAGCACTCTCTAGTTGGATGACCCTGTGCAAATTTTTGCACATCTGTTTTCTCATCCATAGAATGGAGGACCTGTTAGCTTCTACATTTTATAACTATTGTGAGGAATATTATATGTAAAGTGCTTTGCATCTGATATTTGATAAGGGCTCAAGGTATTAGTGTTATTGTTAGTATCTTCATTCCTCAGGGTTTACTCTGGGGAGGGTGACATGGGTTAAGGTAGAGAGAAAGACTGTATGTGGGATACAAACATCTAGGAAGATATCAGATTTACAGGTTAGTCGATGACTTAAAAATTTAACTTTTTGGACAGGTGAAGTGGCTCATTTCTGTAATCCTAGCACTCTGGGAGGATGAGGCAGGAGGATTGCTTAAGCTAAGGTATTTCAGACCAGCCTAAGCAAGAGCAAGACCCCATCTCCATTAAAAATATTAAAATGAAGTGGGCCTTGTGGCAGGTGCTTATAGTTTCAGTTACTCAGGAGGCTGAGGCAGGAAGATCACTTGAATCCAGGAGTCTGAGGTTGCTGTGAGCTAGCTTGATGCCATGGCACTCTAGCTTGGGCAACGGAGTGAGAATCTGCACAAAAAAGTTAATATTGGATTGCCTGAGTTCACAGGTTCCAGACCAACCTGAGCAAGAGCAAGACCCTGTCTCTAAAAATAGCCAAGTGTTGTGATGGCACCTGTAGTACCAGCTACTGGGTTGGCTAAGGCAAGAGGATTAGTTCAGCCAGAGAGTTTGAGATTGCTGTAAGCTGTGATGCCACAGCACTCTACCCAGGCCAACAAAGTGAAACTCTGCCTCAAAAAAAAAAAAAAAACAAAAGCAAAAACAAAAAAACAAACAAACAAAACCCCCAAAGCAAACTTTTTAATTAAGGGAATTGTTCATAACTTTTTGCTTGTTTTCTATTGTTTCGTTCATGTTTTCTTAATTTCCAGAAATTTTATAGAGTCTGAGCACCACTCCATTGATTGCTATATCTATCCTTTGTCTTTAGCTTTGTTGAAGATGTCTATTGTAGAAAACTTTAATTTACAGGAAATTTTTTGCACTTTTGGATTCTTAGGCTGTTTTACTGAAAGTAACTGGTTGTTTAATCTCCAAGATCAAGTCTTCCCAAAGTATAGGAAGCCCTTTATACAGTGTCATTTAAAGAATAAGTAGAGAAATCCTCAACTGTTCAAATACATTCCATGAATTTGCTGCCATACCTAAAACCTTCCACATTTGTCATTCCTGAAGGACTTTCTGGGAAGTTGGATTTTAACTGGGTGGAGGGTATTACTATCTTACTGAGAGAGAATATTAGCCTGTTAGCACATTAACAGTTATTAGTTCCTTGATTAAATGTTTCTCCATTCCTTTTTACTGAGTAAGAAAGAAATGGCAGATATACAAGTAAAGAAAGGAATGTCCCAGACACAGCACACAGACTCAGGTCCATGTTATTGAAGTTTATGGAGGGCTCTGGGTAGTGAGGAGGCAGTTTTAGGAAAAATTTTCCACTTTTCAAGAAGAAATAAAAAAGAAAGACAAAAAGGGAAGATGATCAAAACAAACTGTGATATTTTTCTCCCCTTAGCCTAGAGTTCTCTAAAATTTGGGTTACAAGATAATATCAACATAAAAATGTGGTAGTTTTCCTCTGAATAAGGTGCCACTTTGAAGATTCTCTTATTAAGCAAACTTAAATAGCAGTTCTACAGCTATGATTCAATAGGTCCTTTTGAATATTCCTCATAAAAAAGTCCCATGATGGAGAAAATCAATTAAGATTAAAAATGAGGGGCAGGCATGGTGGCTCACTCCTGTAATCCTAGCACTCTGGGAGGCCGAGGCCAGTGGATTGCTTGAGCTTATGAGTTCAAGACCAGCCTGAGCAAGACCAAGAATCTGTCTCTAAAAAATAGCCAGGTTTTCTGGTGGGTGCCTATAGTCCCAGCTACTTGGGAGGCTGAGGCAAATGAACTGCTTGAGCCCGGGAGTTTGAGATTGCTGAGCTGTGATGCCACAGCACTCTACCCAGGGTGACAAAGTGAAGCTCTGTCTCAAAAAAAAAAAAAAATTACAAATTAGGAAATTACAAAGACAGCGACATAAAATGTTTGTCCTTTGCCACATGTTAAGCTGTGAGTATTTATTCCATCTTTATAAGAGGTTTTAGTGTCTTAGAGAAAAATATTTAAAGAAAGCAGATGTTGATGAGTCACAGTTAAGCTCTCATAGTTGAAATAATTTTTTATTTGCATATGGAGTAGTTGCTTGGAAGGTGGCCGGCTAAAGTCCGCAACTAAAACACTAAATGATGAATTTACTAGTACTGTCAATACCTAAGAAGTTGGACTATATAATCTCTAAGAACATTTCCAATTTTTATATTCTGCACTTTTAAAAATGAGCTTGATGGCTTTTTTGCTTCTGCCCTGGTTATAGCCATTAGATGATACATCCCCCAGCTTCTGTCTCTTCTGGCCACTTCTTTTAGTTACGGTTTAACTGTTCATAGTGAAGAAGGTGAGGAGAAGAGAAAACATTCAAAGTGTAAGAATGGGTAACAATACCAAAAATAAATAAATGGGAATTGATCAAGCTAAAAAGCTTCTGTAGAGCTAAGGGTACCATATCCAAAGTAAACAGACAACCTTCAGAATGAGAGAACATTTTTGCATGTTATGAACCTGATAACTAGAATCTACAACAAACTCAAGTTAATCAACAAGAAAAGAGCAAACAATCATATTTGTAAGTGGGCAAGAGACTTGAACAGAAACTTCTCTGAAGATAGATGAATGGCCAACAAACACATGAAAAAATGCTCATCATCTTTAACCATCAGAGAAATGCAAATCAAAACCACTCTGATATATCACTTAACTTCAGTAAGATAAGCCCACATCACAAAATCTTAAATCTACAGATGCTGGCATGGATGTGGAGAGAAGAGAATACTTTTGCACTGCTGGTGGCATTGCAAACTTTATGGAAAGAAGTATGGAAAATTCTCAAAGACCTAAAAGTTAGTCTTCCATTTGATCCTGCAATTCCATTAGTAGGTATTTACTCAGAAGAACAAAAATCATTTTACCACAAAGACATTTATACCAGAATGTTTATTGCAGCTCAATTCATAATTTCCAAGTTGCAGAAGCAACCCAAATGCCTATCAACTCATGAATGGATTAACAAACTGTGGCATATATATAGCATGGAGTACTATTCAGCCATAAGAAAAGATGGAGACTTCACATCATTTATGTTGTTATGGATGGAGTTGCAACACATTCTTCTTAGTAAAGTATCTCAAGAATGGAAAAAATATATACAATGTACTCATTACTAATAAGAAACCAGTATGTAAACAATTACATACCCACATGAAGGACAAAATGCAAATATGGTCTAGGTAGGGGAAGGAGAAAGGTGGAGGATGGGAGGAGGAGGGGAGGATTATTGGCAGGAGGAAGGAGGGCAATTGGTGAGATCTCACCTAATGTGCACAAAGTGAGATGGCGTGTAGCACACCTCCTGGGTGAAGGGCTCAACTATAACTTGAACTTTACTTTGGAAATGATGAAAACAATAAATAAACCTAAAATTTGTATCCTCATGCTATTTCAAATTAAAAAAAAACAGAGTGTGAGAATGGAAGCAATATTCACTTATTATTTAATAAATATTTCCAGATTGCTTACTGTGTGTCAGACTAACTATAAGTAGGCAGACTAACCAGGTAATCATAAATACAATCACAAAGTTGAGTGTTATGAAGTAACCCTATAATAAAGGATGGAAGACCTGATTTAGGATGGAAACAAAAACAAAAACAAAACCCTTCACTCAGGAAGAACGAGCATCTGCACTGAGATCTGAAGGAGGAAGAGGGGTTAAAAGTGAAAGAGTGAGAGCATACCATGCTCCTGGCTGGGAAGAGTCAACATTGTTAAAATGTCTATTCTACCCAAAGCAATCTACAGAGTCAATGCAATACCCATTAAAATATGAAAACCATGGGCACCTGTGGCTCAGTGACTAGGTTGCTGGCCCCACATACCGAGGGTGGCGGGTTTGAACCCAGCCCTGACCAAACTGCAACAACAACAACAAAATATGAACACCATACTTTGGAGAACTGGAAAAAATAGTTCTTAGCTTTGTATGGAACCAGAAAAACTCTGTATAGTCAAGGTAATTCTTAGTAATAGAAACAAAGCCAGGGTTATCACCCTACCAGACTCAAGCCTATCTTACAAGTCCACAGTGATCAAAAGAGCATGATACTGCACAAAAATGAAGATATAGGTATTTGGAACCAAATAGAAAACTAAGAGATGAATCCAGCTGCTTTATCATCATTTGTTCTTTGATAAACCAAACAAAAGCATGCCCTGGGGAAAAGAATCTCCATTCAATAAGTGGTGCAAGAGAACTGGATGACCACATGTAAAAGACTAAAACTGGACCTGCACCTCTCACCACTTACAAAAATTGATTCAAGATGGACAAAATATTTAGATGTAAGACACAAAATGATAAAAATCCTAGAAGAAAGTGTGGGAAAAGAAAACTCTGTCTCAAAAAAAAAAAAAAAAAAAGAGTCTTACTTTGTCACCCTCGGCAGAGTGCTATGGCATCACAGCTCACAGCAACCTCCAATTCTTGGGTTGAGGCAATTCTCTTGCCTCAGCCTCCAGAGTAGCTGAGACTACAGGTGCCCACCACAATGCCCAGCTATTTTTTTGTTGCAGTTTGGCTGGGCCCGGGTTTGAACCTGCCACCCTCAGTATATGAGGCCGGCCATACTCACTGAGCCACAGGCACCACCCCAAAATGTTACTGGTTCTTTTTTTTTTGCAGTCTTTGTCAGGGTTGGGCTTGAACCTGCCACCCCTGGTATATGAGGCCAGGTGCCCTATTCCCTGAGCCACAGGCGCCGTGGAAAAACTCTTAAGGAAGTTGGCCTAGGGAAAGATTTTATGAAGAAGACTTCAGTGGTAATTGCAAATGTAAAAGAAATAAACAAATGGAACTTAATTAAATTGAAAAGCTTCTGCACAGCTAATGATACAACAATCAAAGCAGACAGACAACCTTTAGAATGGGAAAAGATAATTGAATTTTATAAATCTGACAAAGGTTTGATAACTAGGATCTATAAAGTAATCAAATTAATCAACAAAAAGGGAGAAAACAATCCCATCATCTATCACTGGCAAGAGACATGAACAGAATCGTTTCTGAGGATTACAGACAAATGGCCACAAACATATGAAAAAATGTTCATCATCTCTAGTTATCAGAGAAATGAAAATCAAAACCACCCTGAAATATCATCTAACCCCAGTGAGAATGGCCCACATCACAAAGTCCCAAAGTTGCAGATGCCAGTATGGATGCAGCGAGAGGGAAACACTTTCACACTGTTGGTGGGACTGCAAACTAATACATCCTCTCTGGAAAGAAGTATGGAGAGTCCTCAAAGAACTCAAATTAGACCTCTCATTTGATCCTGCAATCCCACTACTAGGCATCTACCCAGGACAAAAAACAATCATTTTGTCATAAGGACATATGCACTAGATTGTTTATTGTAGCTCAATTTACAATCACCAAGATGTGGAAATAATCTAAATGCCCATCAACTCAGGAATAGATTAAAAAACTGTGGTAAATGTATACCATGCAATACTATTCAGCCATAAAATAGATGGAGACTTTATATTTTTTGTATTAACCTGGATGGAGTTTAAACACATTCTTCTCAGTAAAGTATCACAAGAATGGAGAAGCAAGAAACCAATGTACTCAATACTAATATGAAGCCAGTAGATGATCTAATTCATGCTCACATTGGAGAAAAACTCATTTAAATTCAAGCTGGGGGAAGAGAAAAAGGGGGAGTTGGAATGCTCTCACTTAATGGGCATAATGTAGGGTGTATGGTATACCTTTTGAGTGTGGACTCAACTACAAGAGGAAATCTACCTAACAAAATTCAAATACTGTGAGCTGGTTTTTGTACCCTCACATTAACTTGAAATAAAAAAAAAAATGAAAGAGTGGATGAGTTGGCCATGATAAGTACCCTCTAGGCAGAACTGCAGGACTCATGGGGCTCTGCTAGCAGTAGAAAGCAGGGTGTATTCAGGAAACTTGGAGGCAGAGTGACCATCCCCAAGGTAGTTAGGAGGACCTGATAATGATTTGGATAACTGGAGATCTCCCTCAGATTCCTTGCTACTCCCCTTCCCCACCACCCTCTTGTAGTAGATAAGAAATGCTTCAGCCAGCCATGCTTTGAAGCACTTTACATATATTAATTCAACAATTCAACAACCCAACAAGCATATAGTGGAAGATATAAACTCATGATCCTTCTTGAGACATCTCTGCTTTCCTGTTTTCCCACCACTCACATACTGGTGATCCTTAAGATAGCAGAGAGTTGTTGTAGGAACAAGTCCAGGGGTATGTAAGGAAAGAAAAAGGGTGGGGGGATGAGTTTGCAAATGTGTTTTGGTCATTCTGAATCCCAAAGCAAGGTACCAAGGAAGAAAACTATAGAAGATAATAAACCATTCATGTGTTATTTATTTAACTGTGATGTATAATATTTATTCAGTGCTTATTATGTCAAGTACTGCTCTGAACATTTTATATATTACTTTATTTAATCCTCACACCCAACCCTTTTTTTTTAGAGACAGTTTCACTTTGCCACCCTCGGTAGAGTGCAATGGAGTCACAGCTCACAGCAACCTCTAGCTCTTGGGCTTAGGTGATTCTCTTGCCTCAGCCTCCTGCGTAGCTGGGACTACAGGCGCCTGCCACAACACCCGGCTTTTTTTTGTTGTAGTTTGGCCAGGACAGGGTTCGAACCTGCTCCCCTTGGTATATGGGGCTGGAGTCCTAGTCACTGAGCACAGGCGCCACCTCCAAACCTATTACGCTTACTTTACAAACAGGAGAAAAATCTAAGAATGTACAGCTGGTAGCAGCACAGGGAGATGGGAGCTGATCCTGAGGCTGTGCTGGGAAAGCGCCAGACTTTACTCGCTCCTCTGTGTGACTGGTAAATACCTTGTTACCTCATACGTATTCTCCTCCTCCCTAATAAAGTGCTGTTGATAAAGTGCAAAAGGAGGCTTTTCAGAGATAGTCACTGAATTAACAGGGAAAGGGAGAAGCTCTGATGAAACTCTGGAAGAGCAAAAGACACTGAAACTTCCTTTCCTTTGATAAAAAAAGTATGCAAGTGAGAGGTGCCTGTAGTCCTAGCTACTGGGGCTGAGGCAAGAGAATCGCTTAAGCCCAAGAGTTTGAGATTGCTGTGAGCTGTGACTCCATAGCACTCTACCCAGGGCGACCGCTTGAGACTCTGTCTCAAAAAAAAAAAAAAATGTGCAAGTGAGAATATGGAAGTAATTTTGTGGGCAACAAACACAGAATATTGAAGATACACAGCAAACTGCCGTGTAATTCGAAACTCCTAAAATTAGTAGCATGAAAAAAGCTCTGAGGCTGCTTTTGAACAGGGATTATAGTCAATCCTACAACACTAAATTAATTATAGTAGAAAAAAGAGAGACCAATTTCAACCAAGTTGCAGAATTTTTCTGATTTGCATGAAGTATTTGTCATTTTCTTGGCATACATCTCTCCTTTCATCCTTGAAAGATCTTATGAGAGATTACATGTTTCAAGGCTGCCTCTCTCATTTGGATTCAAATCAAATTCCACAGTGTTCTTTTGGACGAAAGGGTTTCCCTGAAGTTAAAAGGAGTTTCCTCTACTTTTAGTGAGATCTAAAGAAGCAGGATTTCAGTTTGCCAGTCATCACCCTAATCATCCGTTGGTATATGACCCCCACTTTCCTGAAGCTAACTTTCTCCATCTCACTCTCTCTGCAGATAACAAATCACTTCTACTGAACTTTCTATGTGCCAACCGCTGTCGTAAGAATGCCTGAGCCTAGACGCAGGAAAGTTGGGGGAAAGGACGGTAGAAGCATTTTCTCTTCTAAATGTTTCTAGTCTCTCTGTAAATTGGAAACAAGTCTGTACTCATTTTAGAGATGAGGAATTTGAAGCACAGAGAGGATGAAGTTTGTTTAAGACCACACAACTGCTGCTATGTGGCAGAACCAGGATTCAGGCAGCCTGGGCTGTCTGCCTTCAGAGTCTGCTCTTAGCCTCTGCACTACTGCAGAACTCCTCCCTGGTCCAGTTCAACTCCATACCATCCCCTTTACCTGAGCCACTGAACTTAACTGAAAAATAAATAAAAAGCAAAAAAACCAACCATGTTGATGGTCCTCACTTCAAATTCAGGGCCTTGGCATGGCCCTGAGAGCCTGTTATACTTCCCAAATCAATTACTTTGTTAATTATCTCACACTTTTCTTCTTTTCAAATCTTTGCTGTCACTTCTCCCATCCTTACTCTGCTGATAACTTATTTCCTATTTTGTTGAGGAAATGAAATCATTCAAGACAGAACATTCATGTGCTCCCTCCACCATATCTACTAACCTACTTCTCTGGGTCCCCATCCCACAGGCTCATGGATGGACAACTGTTCTCCTGTCTAGATCCAATTTCTCCAGAATATTTCCCTCCCTTCCTCTCTTTCTCTCAATCTCTCATTTATCCTCTCCCCTGTACATCAATCTTACTGCCCCTAATAAACCATTCCCCATTAGTACACAGATATACTGTATTCTTATTTTAAAAGTAGGAACAGACTCTGGTTTCCAGTCCAGCATTTGAAGGGCTTGGAAGTTATCACTCTGTTCTAACAAGTAGGAAGCTGCACAAACGGAAAGGTCAACTCTGCTTAGATCCATCAGAGAAGTGTGGTCACAGGGCAAACTGCTACCCCTAACTGGAGAGACAGACAGGTGAACTCACACAATCACAACTTATGAGGGCAGAGTTCCCAAAGCTGAAGCCTCCAAGGGAACCAATGCCTGTCTAGGAAAACCTAAACAGTGGTTGACAACTGGCTGGAAGCTCAGAGTAGATAAGTCTACAATTTAAAAATCCCAAGGGGTCCCAGTACTAGCAAGGTCCCCACACTTTTGGTGGTTTTACCTCCAGGAGCTCAACCCGGTTCCTTTAGTGAATATTAAAGAAACTTTACCTTTGCTTCCAGCAGGGAGAAGAGAAAAAGAACCACTTTGAAATATTTCAGAGGATTCTGTTCTTAACAAGGCCTGACCTCAAGAGAAATTGTTTTTACCAATTGGTTTTATGAGAAGCAGTGTCACTTAGGGGAAGGGAAGTACTCTACTCCAGCTCACTCTAGCCAGTCTGTCCCTCCTAAGGGGGAAAAACTGAGAATCCCTTATTAAACATACAGTTCAGAGGCACAGGCTCCAAAAGAATGACACTTAATCACAGGACTGTTAAACGCTGTGCTCCCCACCCCGCCCCTTTATCGTCACATTATTAAGGACCTATATACTGGAGTTCCTTTAACCTAATATATCCTATAGGCTATCAAGATAAAATTGTAAATACACTACATTGCAAAACAAACAAAAAAACAATCTGAAGTGACAAAGCAGAGCAAACATCAGTACTAGACTGAAATACGGCAGAGATGTTGAAAATACCAGGTCAGTAATTAAAAGACACTGTGATTAATATGTGAAGGGCTCTAATGGATAAAGTAGACAGCATTCAAAACTAGATGGGCAATATCAGCAGAGAAGTGGAAATTTTAAGGATAAAAAATGCTAAAAAACTTTAACGGGAATGAAGAATGCCTTTGATGAGCTTTTTAGTGGACTGGATGTGTCTGGAAAACAAACAAACAAACCAACGCTCTGTGAGCTTGAGGATTTGTTAACAGAAACTTCCAAAGCAAAAAGCAAAGAAAAAAAAAAGCCTAAAAAAACCCAAACAGAATATCTGAGAACTGTGGGACAACTATATAAGGTGTAATATACTTGTAACGGGGATACGAGGAAAGGAAAGAAAGGAACAGAAGAAATAGTTGAAGCAGTAACACACACACACGTATGCACACGTGTGTACACGCACATACCCACACACTATGGAGAACCACTCAACCATTAAGAGGAATGAAATAATGTCTTTTACAACAGCTTGGATGAAACTGGAGACCGTTATCCTAAGTAACCTATTTTAGAAATGAAAAAACCCGCCACATGTTTTTTTCTCCATGTACACTTAGCTTTCTTGGTTATCTCATCCAATCTTGAGATTTTTAAATACTATCAAGAACTGAGGATGCATCAATTCAAAATGCCTCATTTATTGGGCTGAAGTGAGCCTTAAATGAATTACTACATTAAGGGATTTAGCACTTAAAACTGCCTGGAATAGAGTAGTTTATATAACCAGCTATAAACTTTAAGCTGCTTACTATGCTCAGATGTCACAAGTTCAAAACCAAACTTCTAGTTTTTCTCCCTTAAGCTCCCCCACCCCTTGAAGATTACATACTTAACTATTGCTACCTATCTTTTTCCTTGCCTAGGCTATGAGAAAATCCTGGTAGTTCTACTTTCAAAATAAATTCAGAATCATCCCAGTACTTTGATTACTGCATCCTGGTCCAAGGTACAAGTATCTTTCACCTGCTCTATTGCAAATGTACTAACTGGTCTCCCTGCCTTCTCTCATTCTCCTTTGCTCTGTTCAACACAGCAGCCAGAGTAATCTTTATAAAGTGGGAAATCATGTGACTCCTTGTCCAAAATCCTCTAATGCCTGTCCATTTCATTCAGGGCAGTTGGCAAAGCCCCGTCAGGCTTTATCTGTATTAATTGGCCTTTGCTCCCTTTCTGACCTCTTAATACGCTCTGTGTGATTCATTCTGCTACAGCCACATCAGCCTTCTTGCTATGTATCAAGTATATTTCTTTCTCTATTACCTCTGCATTTCATTTGGAATGTTTTCCCACCAGATGAGCTGCTGAGATGTCAGTCTGCTAATCCCTGCTTGCCTTCTCCAGAATCTCTCCCTCCAGGAATTTTCCTTCCTCCTGCATCAGCAGGGCCACTGGGGGATGGATAACTCAAAACCTCAAAACCAGGTTCTTGGTGAGATCCTTTGAGTATCTAGATCAAGCCTTGCCTAATAGCAGTCCTACCTTTGGTCTAAGTTATATAAGGTAATTGTATCCTTTAGAATACACAATGCAAGTTCTTTAAACAACGTGGAAGGCAATGTATATGAAAAATATCATTATTAGTAGTATATTTTAATCATAATTATTACTGTTGGTATTAACATAATAGAATTGCATAATGATTTGTATTAAAAAGAAAAGTGTAATTTATGTAAATAAATGTGGAGAAATGTATGGCTTGATTATTTTCCTCCAGAAACATTATGTTTTATAACATTAAGAGAAGAGAGGAGAGAGAGGGTAAGGAGACAAAAGAAGGGGGGGGGATAATAAATGGTACACACTGAGTGCTTCCACACACATTTTTCTTTTTTCAAGACTCAGCATCTCCACATTTTACAAGTGAAGAAGGTCAGAAGGTTAAGGTCATTCAGCTATTAAAGGGAAGAGTCAAGATTTGTGACTAGGGCTGTGTTACTCCAAAATCTATCCTCTTGCCATTTCACCATGCTGGGTTTGGTCTTTAAATCTTTCTACAATAAATAAGTCTTGTTTATTGAGTCAGTGAGTGAAGCCAGAAACCAAGTGGAAAAAAGAGTTCTTTTCAGTCTATAAATGTCAAGGGTGATAATATGTAGTTGTATTCCTACCACTGAGCTTAAGTCTTGCAACTCAGCCTTTTGTACAAATATGAGGAAAGGAAGAAATTTTTCCATCAATTCTTCTAAATAATTAAAGAATGATAAAATGTTATTACACACACACAGTCACAATATTTCACTTCTTTCCTGGAACACATTTGATGACAGAGAAGTATATGCATCAACTATAAATAGAATGTATTAGCTCATCTATACTTGCCAGAAGCAATGAAATTGAGTATCTTGGGTAGGGGAAGTTTAAAGATCTCCCTGAATTTGCTTTTCACTGAGCAAAGAATTTTGAAATAGTGTATGTCTAAGAAATTATGACTATTCACTTTTACATTGTGTCTTAAAGTGTATCATGTCAGAAATATTTAAAGTAAGTCCATTTGCTGTTTCTCCCAGGAGAGATTAACTTTAAACTACAGAAAAAAATCTAGTTAATTCATTCAAGTCAACATTATTTATTAAATGTCTATTTGTACTTTAAACTCTGCTGGATACTATGTACAAAGAAAGCGTGGTGCATTCAATCTAGTCCATAGCCATAGAAATCCTGAGGGACCCCTCTTTTTTTGTGAGCTCCCAGGCAATGTAAAGGTTATTTGGGATGAGCTATATCTTGGACACAAAGAAGTCCTTTAACTCCGCCAGCTTATCCTGTTCATGAAGCAACTGAGAACCCCAGTCAGGGTAGGCTATTCTTTTTCAATCCTTTGCATAAACCGACTTACATTTAATCCTTTAAATATTTTCTAAACTTATGTCTTGCACATAAATTGTTTTTTGAATCTATTCCAAAATAACATCTTTTCAGTACTTCCAGATATTTAGAAATGCATATAAAAATGTTCCAGTAATTCTTCTGAATACATTCATATTTAAGAAGTCAATATTATAGTTTTTTGGGGGGTGTACAGCTGTTCTACAAGGCTCTTTGTTGACACTCCAGCTACTTTAATTTGATATCCATATTTTCCTTTTAGGTTCAATGTTTAGTTCATTTATTGCTGAAAATGTCCTCATCCCCCCTATTTGACTTTGGTGTTATGCCAATAACATGTTTTAATTTATATAAATCTTTTTTGTTCATTTTGTTTCTGCTCGTTCAAGAATTTGCAATTGCAGTTGATCTCCATTTGGGGCCACTAGTGTGTTATTGTACTTCCATATAACAAAGAAGTTGTTCATGGTATTATATAATATAGTTAGAAGATTCCAAGAAAAATTTTATCCAAGTCCAAATCAACCACACCTTTTAATACACATGCACAGCAATGTCTGTCCATGGTCGGGGAAAACACTTGGAAGACAAGACCACAGTGCAATTGCTGGAGAGGTAGGGATGACACACAGGCTATGAATTTTTACTTCTGAGGCCAAAAGGCCCTTCTGCCTGCACTTCTATATTGTAATCCACTTTGGGCTTTTGAGGGTTCAGATTCAAGAAACCCTTATCAGTGCTTGCGGCCATGCCTTGATTGTATGGTTTCTGAAACTGGGTGGGGTGCTATGTTTGTTGTGAATGTGCCAAGATATGAGTCAATTTTCAGGGACTCATGCTAAGAAACGAGGAATCTAATTACTAGGTAATTTTATTCTTTCTTCTTTATCACTTACGGGACATGCAACTTTTCTCAGTTTGTGGTCTGTGTATAAGTTGGGTGGCCCAGATGGAAGAGTGTAAGGAGAGAGAAATATTTCTTCTTCCTGTGTTCAAATGTGGAATTGTAAAACATATAACCAGTAATAGCTTGCACTTTAGTGAGAAATACTAGGCCCTGATAAGTCATTTTGCTATTTTTCAGAAAGAAAAGCCTAAGGTAATGGTTGAAAGATGTAGACCGTTGATAGAAATTAACTTGAAATTGAGGTAAGCCCTGGAAATAAGTTTTTTTCATTTTCACAGTGAGTATATTAAATAAAGAATCAATTTTCTATATTAATGCTAGATATGTATAGCTTATTCTGTTGTTTCAAAAATTTGATTTAACAGATTAATTAGATAGTATTTATTCTTTTTCTTTGTAAGTTAATCACTCAAAGGACTGTCGCAAACTGGTCAACATACAGAGGTGGTCAACATAAGCAACTAGGCCTACTGTACTGATATGTACACATACTTTCCTTCCTGTCTTTGAAAATTAGGTCAACTTGAGGCAGTCAATGTAGGGAAGTGGTCACTTATGGAGGTTCTACTGTATAAGAGAATTTGGTCAATGCTGTTAACTAAATCTCACTTATGTTCTAAGAATAGGCTAACGTCTAGCAAATTATAAGCACATTAGACTGACATGTTATTAGTAACTATTATGTTTGAGAGTTATTGCTGATAATTCATTACAAATCAGAGGAAGGTGGGGCAGGGGGATATGTTTACCTTCTGGGGATCAAACTCTGGTTCTTTTTGGTGGCATAATAGTCAACAGAATTAACTCAGTTATTGCTTGGGTTTGATGAAATCGATTGCTAAAGATTACTGTTTCTAGTAACACTGAGAACTCAGTAGGCAGCAGGGGCTTTTAAGCCACTGGAGCATTTTAAGAAGCAAGAGCTGACTGGCTCTCTGTACAGTGAGCTATTTCTTGAAACATCTCAGGAATGAGCTCAACTACAGTCATTATTTCCCTGCACAAGCCACCTCAAGACTTCAAATCTCACTTTCTAGCTTTACTTAAAGGACAAAAGTATGCCATTTATTTGCCATTAAAAGCCTTAGCACAATCCAAGATTTTGCTTAGTCATTCTGATTGATCATTTTGTACGGAATGTCAAGCCAAGAATATTCCTTTAACTTTAGCAATATTATTTGATTGTGAAAGCTTGCTTTTAGATTTTAAAGGTCTTGAATCTTAATTATGATTTCCTTATGCCTACAATATTTTAAGGCATTAAGTCAGAAATCTCTCACCAATCCTCCTATCTTCATGTTTCAACTATACTGAACTATTTTCAGGATCTTCAAATAAGCTGTGCTCACTCACATTTCTGTACCTCTGCTAATGCTGCTCCAACACCAACCTTTGCTTATTCATTTGACCAATTTTAACCTGCACCACAAGTTTTAGAGAATTATTCTATTTTGATCCTCCCTGTTTTGGTGAGGTGCTCCTCACACATGCTCTTACAGCACAGGTGTGTATCATTTTAATATACTGCATTAAAATCATTTATTAACTTTTCTGTATTCCCCATTAGACTGAGGCCTCCTGGAGACAGGATTTTGTTTTTAACTCCTGTTGTCCCCAGTAACCAGTATAGTGCTAGGTACATGGCAGATCTTTAACAAGTGTTTGTTGACTAAATGAGAAGAAATAGGGCTGGGGGCAGTCACTCAGACCTGTAATCCCAGCACTTTCCAAGACTGAGATGGGAGGACTGCTCGAGACCAGCTGGAGCAAGAGTAAGACCTTGTCTCTACTAAAAATAGAAAAATTAGTCAAGTGTGCTGGTGTACATCGATAGTGCCAGCTACTCAGGAGTCTGAGGCAGGAGGATCACTGTGCGCAGGAGTTTGAGGCTGCTTTGAGCTATGGTGACACCACTGCATTTTAGCTCAGGCAACAGAGCAAAGACCTGCCTCAACAAACAAATAAACAAACAAGTTGAGATGTTTAACAAAGGAACAAAACTATAAGAATTTGATTATTTTTCTCCATGTCTGACAAAATGACTTAGAGTCATTGCTAAGTAGATACAGCCCTGAAATGGCCAGTTTCTATACTAATCTCTCGACTTATAATGATTTCAAGTGAATTATTCTCTGTAGCAACAAGTTCTCCATGTGAAGCGCAAATTAGCTGTACACAGTTAGCACTATGTATATTAGTAGCACATTATTTTTTTTTAAATCAGTTGACTTTAAGGTCCAAACAGTACCTTATTAATTGGGGCATTTTGATCTTTCTAATAAAAAATGTTCTAGTTATAAGACCTGCTGTAAGGATGTTACACCAAGAAGGAAAGAATAAGTAGATGCAGGAATGTAATGAGTGGATTCCTTAAATGGCTAATCTGGCTAGCTTTAGGAGTTTACTGGCATTACTACCTAATCCTTTTGGTCAGAGTTTGGGGTTCATCTGAATGAATCTGATGTGCCTTGGTCCAATTAATTTATCTTGAAGATTCATTGTCCAGAACCGGTTAGTTGAATAGATTCAGATATTCTTCTAATTAAATCATAGTAATGTTGATGTTTATATAGAATCTATATAATCTATCTGATAATCACAACAAACCTGCAGTGTACTAGCTAGGCTTAGAAATCAAGAGCCACGGCCAGTCACGGTGCTCACGCCTGTAATCCTAGCACTCTGAGAGGTCAAAGCAGGTGGATAGCTTGAGCCTGAGCAGCTGGTCCCTACTAAAAAAATAGAAAAACTGAGGCAAGAAGATCGCTTGAGCCCAAGAGTTGGAAGTTGCTATGAGCTATGATGCCATGGCACTCTACCCAGGGTGACAACTTGAGACTCTGTCTCAAAAAAATAAAAAATAAAAAAAATAAAAAGAAAGAAAGAAAGAAATTAAGAGCTACTCATAAAATAATGCCCTTATCAAAGTTCTAAGATCAATGGGGATTTGAATTCTGCTTCTGACAATGAGTATGTGTCATTTTCTTAATCTTTCTGGACCTCATTTACTTTTTATGTAAAATGTGGATAATAGTACTCAGATTATATGGTTGTTGTGATGAATACATGCTATTATTCTGTAAAAAAATTAGCCTGATGTTTGGGACACAGAAAGTGCTCTACAGATAAAAAGTGGTGTTACCATCATCATCATCATCACTAGTGCTTCTATGTGACTGTTATTCCTCCTCAATAGGGTTTAACCCCCTAGTAAAGAAAATCCAGTCTAAACTTACTAATTAAGAAAATCCAAATGAAGAAAACTCCTTCCAAGTACATTAATTTTAAGTATCTAGTAATTAATTCTAGTTTTGGGTTTTTTTCTTCCTTCTGATTCTTTCCTCAGAATATTTTTTTAGTTTTTGTTTTTTCTTAACTAATTCTAATATCTTCAGTTTCCATAATTATTATGTATTTATATAAAAATGTAAATATAAATATATATGTACTTATGTACATGCTATGTAAATATTCCAAGAATTTAGGAACAGTCTCATGAAGTCACATTTTAACAATTTAGATACAGTGCCATTCTCTATTAAGATGATGTTAATATAGTTTTTAATATAGAAAAATACTTATAATGTTGAGTAAAAAAAAAAAAAGCCTTAGTCATAAGCCTCCCAAAATATTAACTGGCTGTTTATAAGCTGTGGGATTTGGTGGTTTTTATTTTCTTTTTTATACTCTCTATACTTTTCAAATTATATGTAATAAGCATATTTTAAGCTTTTAAGACATTTTTAAAGTAGTAAAGACATTTTATTATATATATATATATGCACATATATACATATATAGTCTTTTCATATTTTAGAATATATCCTTATAAAAATGATATAAACAAATAGGTATAAAACAAAACCAATTCAACATAAAAAAGTCAATAAATGTAATACACTGCATTAACAGAATTAAGAAACAAAAATCACATGATCATCTTGATTGATGCAGAAAAAGTTTTTGACAATATTGGATACTTTTTAATGACAAAAATACTCAATGAACTAGGAACAGAAAAAAAACTACCTCTAGACAATAAATCTACATATAAAAAGTCCCCAGTTAACATCATGCTCACTGGTGAAAGACCGAAAGTTCCTCCAAGGTCAGAAACAAGGCAAGGATGTCTTCTCTCACCACAAATATTCAACATAGTACTGGAAGTCCTAGCCATAGCAATTAGACCAGAAAAAGAAATGAAAGGCATCCAGCTTGGAAAAAAGAAGTAAAACTGGAGGTGGCACCTGTGGCTCAAGGAGTAGGGCGCCGGCCCCATATACCAGGGGTGGTGGGTTCAAGTCCAACCCTGGCCAAAACTGCAAAAAAAAAAAAAAGAAGCAAAACTGTCTCTTTTCACAGGTGACATGATCTTATATGAAGAAAACTATGTAAAGATTCTACAAAAAAATTGCTTAAAAAACTTAGTAAACAAATTCAGCAAAGTAGGAGGATATGAAATCAACATGCAAAAGCCAATTGCATTTCTACGGGCTGACAATTACTAATCCAAAAAGAAATCCAGAAAACAATCCTGTGTCAGGAATAGTGACTCATGCCTGTAATCCTAGCACTTTGGGAGGCCAAGGCAGGAGGACTGCTTGAGCTCAGAAGTTCAAGATCAGCCTGAGCAATGGTGAGACCCTATCTCTACTAAAAATTAGAAAATTAGCTGGGTGCATGGCCTGTACTTGCAGTCTCAGCTACTCAAGAGGCTGAGGCAGGAAGATCACTTGAGCGCAGAAGTCTGAAGTTGCACGAGTTGTGATGACACCACTGCACTCTGCCCAGGGTGATGGAGTAAGACTCTGTCTTAAAAAAAAAAAAAATAAATAAATCAGAAAAAGAACAGCAGGAAAAAGAGGCTTGAGGCCTGGCTCAAGTTGCTAAGGCACCAGCCACATGCACCTGAGATGGCAGGTTCAAATCCAGCCCAGGGCTGCCAAACAACAATTATGGCTGCAACCAAAAAATAGCCGGGCATAGTGGTGGGTGCCTGTAGTTCCAGCTACTTGGGGGTGGAGGCAGGAGAACCGCTTGAGCCCAGGAGTTAGAGGTTGCTGTAAGCTGTGATGTCACAGCGCTCTACCCTGGGTGACAGCTGGAAGCTCTCTCTCAAAAAGAAAAAAAAAAAAAAAAAGAAGGAAAAAGAAAACAGTCTCATTTACTACAGTATCAAAAGGATAAAATACCTAGGAATAAATTTAACCACGGTAGTAAAAGATTTGTAAGCTGAAAGTTATAAAACATTGTGGAAAGAAATTTAAGAAGATACAAATAAATGGAAAGACATGCATACTTATGGATTGAAAGATTCAATCCTGCTAAAATACCCATACTCCCCAAAGCCATCTACAGATCTAATGCAATACTTATAAAAATCCCAATGGCAAAGTGGGTGTAGTAGCATGTGCCAATAGTCTCAGCAACTCAGGACATCGAGAGAGAAGAATCACTTGAGCCCGGGAATTCAAGGTCAGTCTGGGCAACACAGTGAGAGCCTGCCTCTAAAAAAAAAAGTCCAGGGGAATTTTCTGCAGAAACAGAAAAAACTATTCTAATATTAATATAGAATCACAATAGCTAAAATTGTGATTTAGCCTGAGTAGCTAAAATAACTTTGAAAAAGAAAAACAAATTTAGAAGACTTCAAACACTTCAGACTTTAAAATATACTACCCAAAGTAACAGCAATCAAGGTGAGGTGGTACTGGCATAAAGACAGATATACTGACCAATGGATTATAATACAGAACCCAGAAATGCACCCCTGTGTATAGGGTCAAATGGTTTTCTTTCTTTTTTTTTCTCTTGAGACAGTCTCACTTTGTTGCCCTTGATAGAGTGCCATGGCATCATAGCTCACTGCAACCTCAAATTCTTGGGTTCAAGTGATTTTCTTGCTTCGGCCTCCTGAGTAGCTGGGACGAGAGGTGCCCACCACAATTCCTGGCTATTTTTAGAGATGGGGTCTCGCTCTAGCTCAGGCTGGCCTCCAATCTGTGAGCTCAGGCAATCTACCCACCTTGGCCTTTGGAGGGCTAGGATTATAGGCTGGCCAAATGATTTTCAATAAGGGTACCAAGACTAGACAAAAAAGGACAATCTCTTTAAAAAAAATGGTGTTGGGAAAACTGGATAACAAAAATTGGATATGCAAAAACTGAAGGTGGACCCTTACCTTACACTATATTCAAAAATTAACTCAAAATAGAAAAAGACTTAAATATAAGACCTAAAACTATAAACTCCTAGAGGTAACATATGGGAAAAGCTTCAGGATGCTGAACTTGGCAAAGATCTCTTTGATATGACCCCAAAAGCAAAAACAGACAAACTTGACTTTATCAGATAAAAACACTTGTACATCAAAGGACACCTGACAAGCAAGCTGTGGAATGGGAGAAATGTTTGCAAATCATATATCAGATAAAGTGCCAATACATACACTACACAAGGAACTTTCACAGCTCAAAAACAGAAAAAAAACCCAATTAAAAAACAGGCAAAGGACTTGAACAGACATTCTCAGAAGAAGATACAGAAATGACCAACAAGGATATTAAAGAATACTCAACATTATCAATCAATCATATGAGAAATGAAAATCAAAACCACATGGAGATTTACCTTAAACTTGCTAGAATGATCACTATTCAAAGAAGGGAAAATAATGAATGTTGGGGAGAATATGGAGAAAATGGAACCCTTGTGTACTGTTGTGACTGTAAAATGGTGCAGCCATTATGAAAAACAGTATAGAGTTTCCTGAAAAACTTAAAAACCATCATATGACCCAGCAATTCCATTTCTGGGTACATATCCAAAAGAATTCAAAGCAGGATCTCAAAGGGATATTGGCACACCCACATTCACTATTCACAAGAGCCAAGAGGTGGAAGCAACCCAAATGTTTATTGATGGATGAAAGGATACAGAAGATGTAGAATGTACATACAGTAGGACACTATGCAGCCTTAGAAAAGGAAATTCTGTCACATAAACACATGGATTTACCTCAAGGACATGATGTTCTCAAATAAGCTGGTCACTAAAGGACAGACACTGTATGATTCCATTTATATGAAGTATCTAAAATCATCAAAATCATAGAAACAAAAAAGTGGAAAGGTGGAGGGGGAGGTGGGAAACTAGTGTTATATGAATACATAGTTTCAGTTTTGAAAGATGAAAAAGATCTAGAGGTCTGTTGCACGACAATGTGAATATACTTAATACAACTGAACTGAATATTTAGAAATAGTTAAGATGGTAAATTTAATGTTACTTGTTTTTTATGATAAAAAAATCCAAACAACAACAAAAACATGGAAGTCAAGGTTCTCAGTAATTACACCTCTTCCCTGCAACAAACACCAAAGACAACTACTGTCAACAGGCCCGTAACTTCTAAATCTTAAAAAAAAAAAGGTTATATATACCATGTTATAAAATCCTTTTGTAAAAAGGAACATATAGATACACATGTACACTTTATAGTTTTCATAATTGTTACTACTCAGTGATATCCTGGTCATCTTTCCATGTCAGTACAGGAAAATCCACTTCATTCTTTTAAGTAGCTGCACATTATTTCATTATACAGATATACTCTATCTTGAAAAAGGTAGTACCAGAGGTCTCAGAGTTTTAATATTTCCAAAGAGCCCTTTAAAGATAAAAATTTCAATAATTAAATTAATAAATACTCAACGCCTACATGTATAGCACTGAGGGAGAATGCACTATTGTGAACGACAGAGTTCCTGCCATCAATGAAATCACACCTATTATCGAGCTAAGATACACGTATGTTCATAAACAAAAAAGACAGACACATTATTGTCATGTGAATTTTTGAGTCCTAGTTTTAGGGAATTAAGGAAGGCTTCATGGGAATGCACTTTCAAGATATTCAAGAATAGGAAGGATTTAGGAACCTGGACATTGGGAGACTAGGGAAATGAGAGAGAATATTTTGCAAAACACAAACAAGCCAGACATGGTGGCTCAAGCCTGTAATCCTAGCACTTTGAGAGGCTGAGACCAGTGGATTGCTTGAGCTCAGGAGTTTGAGATCAGCCTGAGCAAGAGCAAGACCCTGTCTATGAAAAATAGAAAAACTGGTCATCATGGCAGGCACCCGTAGTCCCAGATACTGGGGAGGCTGAGGCAAGAGGATTGCTTGAGCCCAAGAATTTGAGGTTGCTGTAAGTTATGACACCAAGGCACTCTACCCAGGATGACAGTGAGACTCTACCTCAAAATCAAAACAAAACCAAAAACAATGGAAAACCAAAGTAAGAACAAGTAAATAAGACATAAAACACTACAGTAGGAGGGAATAATAGCTACCAGTTCCTCAGTGCCTATGTACTAAGTACTTGTTACCAAGTACCTATGTGCCAACCTACATTTTTCACATACAATATTCCATTTAAGCCCTACAAGTGAAGAATAGACATTTTAATTCCCACTTTACTAATGAGGTAACTCTAGATCTAAAAAGTAATATATCATGAGTCACTTGATTAAAGCCATAAGGCAGATGAAGGAAGGTGGGGCTAAGAAAGAAGACTTTGAAGATCACGCCTGAATATTTAGATTCTATTATGTTAAGTAGGCAGGTTTTTTTTTTAAATTTTTTAAATTAAATCATAACTATGTACATTACTGCACTTATAAGGGGAGGGGAGGTGGCCAGGTGGAGGGAGGGTAATTGGTGGGATCTCACCTATTGTGCATATTGCAAGGGTAAGTAGGCAATTTAAAGCCATTGAAGAATTATGAAGTGGAAGAGCTCATGGTTAAAACTATTCTTTAAGATGATAAATCTAGCAGTGCTTTGGATTTATCAGTTACAGGAAGGGAAGGAAAAAGGTTAGGTTAATGTTGAGTACAGTGACCACATGCCTGGCTTTGCAAGGGATTGTCCCAATGTCTATCAGTCGTTTACTTTAAGTACTAAAAAAGCCTTCTTTGCTTTTCACAGCGTTCTTTCCACACTCAAAATTGTCCCAGTTTGGAAGATAAATTATATGTGACTAATTATGAAGGGAGATGAAAATCTGAGTCACATAGGATAGCAGCTATAAATAGAAAATAAGACGGATGTGGAAGAAATCTTGGTGTGGTAAAATAATAGGTATTTTTTTACTCCAAGTGGCTGTATAATAAAATCTTAATGGGGGTAAAAAAGAAACAAAAAAAATAAAGAAAAGATGTAGGAAAGAAAATGACGAGTTTAGAATCTGAGACACTGGCAGGATATTCGTGTGGACGAGCTGTGTAGTAGTTTATTGGAAATGGGAAGCTGGAGATAAACAGTTGCTCACATGGAAGTGATTACTGAACTCAGGAAAGTGAATGAGACTGCTAAGGGGTAGAGCATAATCCAAGATGGCAAAGAAGCCGGGAGAACAACGAAAGCCTTTTAGAAAACCCTTGAGTTATAAATACTAAACAATGTTATAGACGGTTCTATAATTACTCAATCATCTTGAGACTAGTCAAAATTAGATCATCTTGAGACTAGTCAACAACTACTCATATGAAATGCTGAGTTTGAAAGTAGCTGGTCGGGATACCAAAGAACAACTTCACAACCTGTTCCCTGCTTATCGTTTCATGACATTTGCATCAACTTTGTCTTGTGATTCTGAGCTCTTGAGAATTACTTGTTGTAAATGTGTTCTTGGCTCAGGACTAGGTGATTGATAACAAGAAGGTAAACACAGAACTAAGTGATATGGGCCACTCAATTGTCTACATTTTCTATCACTTTCCCATACATTAGAACATCTGTAAGAAATTCTTCTCATGCTCTTTCCCACATAACCTACCATAGACTGTTTTTTTGTTTGTTTATTTTGAGACAGAGTCTCATTGTATCGCCCTTGGCAGAGTGCTGTGGCATCAGAGCTCACAGCAACCTCAAAATCTTGGGCTTAAGTGATTCTCTTGCCTCAGCCTCCCAAGCAGCTGGGACTACAGGTGCCTGCCACAACACCTGGATATTTTTTTGTTGTAGCTGTCACTGTTGCTCTGCTGGCCTGGGCCGGGTTCAAACCCCTCACCCTCAGTACATGTGGCTGGCGCTGTAACCACTCTGCTATGGGAGCCGAGCCAGACTCAGTTAAGCTGAGGGTTCTCCCACAGTATCAGTGATAACAAGAAGATTAAAGAACAGGACTCATCTCTGCATCATAAGTGTATTCAAAACCACATGGTACATGCCCAAGTTGCTTAGTGTTCATATGTGAAAGCCCATGACTTACTGTTTATATAAACATTTAAATCTCACCTAGGAAGGGTAAGGTACAACTTAAAATTATACCATGGAATTGTTAAACATATGTAAAAAAGCATTTTGAATTAACTTTAAGACTGCTGTGAATAAGAAAAAAGTACATTTAAAAATTTTAAATTTTGTAAGGCAAATTCATATTTGGGGGCCCTGAAAATAAAGCGATATGGAAGCTCATCAGACACAAAACTTCATCTGTCTAGGAAGCTGAAACTAGACAGCAGGAGTACTGGCACACTTACTATGCTAATGTCTCTCTCTTTTTGAGACTGAGTCTCACTATGTTGCCCTAGGTAGAGTGCCATGGGTGCTCAAACTCCTGGGCTTAAGCAATTCTCTTGCCTCAGCCTCCCAGTAGCTGGGACTACAGGTTCTCACCACAACACCTGGCTATTTTTTTTGTTGCAGTTGGCCCCAGCTGGGTTCGAACCCACCAGCCTCCATGCATGTGCCTGGCGCTATAACCACTGTGCTACTGGTGTGAGCCGCTAGTGTCTGTCTTTTTAAAATGACTGTGATGCTTCAGTAAGTACCAATTACACCCATACTTTACTACAGTTTAACTGAAATCTGTGACTTCAAGTTTATTTACCTTTTTCCTCATTCAACAAGATTCATTTTTGGAAGGAAAAACACTTTTAAAGTAGACCACATGTTTCTCCATATACCGGAAGCAAATGGTTTGGCTCACTGGGGTTGCATCAAACTTAGGGAGAAAACAGAGCAGGACAGTGAGTCTTTCTCAAGCAATGTCAATACATTCCAAACCTTAAACTGTCAAAAAGACATAGTGCAGCAACTCAGTTACAACTCTCTGAAAAGTAGACAATGTGGTTTTAATATGTGCTTGAAAGAGAAAAGTATATGTATCCAGTTAAGAATTCAGATTCTTTGCCAATATTGTGAAATGAATTCAGGCAGTTGTGGGAATCTGCAAACTGCAGAACTTTTTACTTGTCAATGTAACCGATATTTCTGTGTTGGTACTGAACCCTTCAAATGTGCAATTGATAATTTTTAATATGTTCACCATAGGAAACTTGTTCTTTGGTAAAGCATATTCAATTACAAGCTGTGGAGAGCCAATAATTGACTCTGGCTTAAATCTTGCCAGACATTATGTTGTTTGATACTATCAATGGCTTCATGTTCTGAAAATGGACTACAACTTTCATAGTAATAAAAAAAACTGTTACACTTTAGTGACAATTATGTTTACAATAGAACAGCCTATTTTTTCCTTTTATTATACAGCTAAATGACTGTACCAGTGATGTGTTTACAGGTTTAGTCAAAATGTCATCTTGCAGAGCTTAAAAGTTTAGATCTTGCACAGGTCATCACTTCAAAATGTTTTTCCATTTTTAGGGTGCTGGTAACCTCAGTCTTCAACCTACGGGCAAGCAAATTTACCAGGAAAATAGAAGTGGTGAAATATTCCCAATATTTCCTGAACTCTAATATCCAATTGAAAGCAAGAGTTTTAAGGTAAACATATGGAAATAAAAATAAGATGTAATGATATATTTATATCTCTTCTTAGAATATCCAGTGAATATTTTAGCTGTCATATAGTTCTATAGGGTTTTAAATAATTTGTTAGTAGTTATTATACCTTTATGAAATAAACAGCCAATGTAAAAAGCAGCAATTTGCTTGGGAGAATCTTTCATGTTTCACAGAATCACTTTAAAAACATATACATCTTTTTAACAGTGAATTCAAAGAAAATGTGAACATACATTACACGATCACACTTTCAGCAACTTAACAGACCTCTTTATTAATTTCCCCTAAAATTCTAGACATTACACTTGAGTTGTTTTCATGAGATCTTAATATTTCATATGGCATTCACATACAAAATAATTTCTATTCAAACACTTAAAGTATCATTCATGTTAACCATTGAATAATAATCTTAATAGAGAAAAAAGATTATTCTTTTTAGGCTCTCTTAAACCTCTAATTCTGAGTATGAACATTCTCAGTATTAGCAAAGCTATGTCCGTCAAGTAGATTTTTACAAACGTAGAGCAGTAGTGACTAAAATTATAAGCCACCTCATAAACGTTTATGAGGATCTATGGTGAGGAATTAGCTGGGGAGTTTTGCAACACTCAGTGCATATATTAGAAAAGTATTGAATTAATAACCTCAACTCCACGTTAAAGAACTAAAAGCAAATTAAACCCTAAATAAGCAGAGTGAAAATCAATGAAATAGAAAACAGCAAAATTATAGAGAAAACTCAGTGAAACCAAAGGCTGTTCTTTGGGCTGATCACAAGTTGACAAAACTTTTAGCCAGACCCATTCAGAAAAATGAGAAGAAACAAATTATTAGTATTTGTTAGTATTATAACAAGAGAGGTGACATCACCATATATTCTACAGATGATAAAAAGGTAAGGGTAAGTTATAAATTTTATGTCAATACCTTCAACAACAAAGATAAATTACTTAAAAGTCAGGTACTACCAAAGCTCACTCAAGAAGAAATCATAAAAAACCCCTGAAAGATACTGATTTTTTTTTTTTTTTTGAGATAGAGTCTGACCTTGTTACCCAGGCACTGCTATGGCATCAGCCTAGCTAACAGCAACCTCAAACTCCTGGGTTCCAGCAATCTTCCTGCCTTAGCCTCCTGACTAACTGAGACTAGAGGTGCCTGCCAGGACACCCAACTAATTTTTCTATTTTTAGCAGAGATTGGGTCTCACTCTTAGACTGATCTGGAACTCCTGAGCTCAAGCGATCCTTCCACCTTGGCCTCCCAGAGCACTAGGATTACAGGGGTAAACCACAGCACCTAGCCAAAGATGTAATTGAATTTGTAATTTAAAATCTTCCCACAAATAAAACTGGAGGTCCATATGGTTTCACTGGTGAATTCTATCAAGGTTTAAACAGGGCTCAAACAATCCTCCTGCCTCAGTTTCATGAGGAGCTGGGAGTACAGCCATATGCCACCACACTTGGCACTATCAAATATTTAAGGAAGAAATAATATTGTACACAAAAATCTTCCAGAACACTGAAAAGAAGGAAATACTTTCCAACTCATTCTATGAGGACAGCACTACCCTGATACCAAACTAAAGGCATTAAAACAACAAAAAAACTATAGATCGATTAATCAATTGTGAATAGATACAGCTATTCTAAATTTTATCAAATCAAATCCAAAAGTATACAAAAAGAAAATCCATTAGGCTCAAGTAGGGTTTATCTCAGGATTTCAAGGCTAGTTTCACCATATTAACAAGTTGTTTTATTTTTTAAAGGCATCTGATCTTATCAATAGAGTCAGAAAAAGATTTCACAAAATTCAACATCCAATTGTTGTTAAAACAAAAAACAAAGCAAAAAATCCCAGAGTCACAGTAAACTAGGAATAGAAGGAAAATTCCTCAGTCTGACATAGAATTTGTCTGAAAAATCTACTGCTAATACCATTAATGGTGCAAGACTGCTTTCCACTTGACATCATGAATGTTTGCTCTAATTCAACATGAAATATATAGCACAAAAGAGACATAGACAATGCATAAAAGAATGAATGTATTCAAATAAAACTTTATCTATAAACAAGTTTGCTGACTCATGCAGTTACATTAAGAAAAGGAAATAAACGTACCCAGATTGGAAAGGAAGAAAACCATGTTTATTTACAGAAAAGATTGTCTATGTAGATGATTGTGAAATCTACAAAAAAAGCTACTAGAATTAATAAATGAGCTTAAGAAGATAGCAGGATACAATTAAAATGCAAAAATCAACTATTATACTAGCATGAACAATTGTAAATTTAAATGTAAAAAACTACTTATGATAGCATTAAAAATATGAAATACTTAAGGGTAAATCTGACAAGATATGTATGACTTGTATACTGAAAATTACTGAACAATGCAGAGAGAAATTTAAAAAAGACCTAAATAAACGGATACACATTGATGTCAATTCTTTGCAAATCTGATAGATTTAATGCAAGCCTAATCAAAATTCCCGGAGGTTTTTTTTTTTTGGTAGAAATCAACAAGCAGATTTTAAAATGCACATGGAAATGCAAAGAATCTAGAATAGCTAAAGAAACTGAAAAAGATGAACAAAGATAGAGGATTCATTCTACCCAATTTCAAGATTTCACTGTAAAACTACAGTCATTAAGACACCATGGTATTGGTGTAAAAATAGACAAATAGATAAATGAATCAGAACAGACTTAAAAAACCTGACTGATGGTTAGTTGATTTTCAGCAAATGTGCAAAGGCAATTCAGTGGAGGACAGGCCATTCAATAAATGGTGTTAAAACAATTAGTTTACCGCACGCAGAAAAATTGAACTTTGATCCAACCTTTGGACTATATACTCCAAATGGATTATAGACCTCAATACAAAAGGTCCACGTCAACTATTAGTGAAGAAGTGGAGCAACTGGAACTCTTATTATAACTGCTGGTGGGAATATAGAATGGAACTACTTTGGAAAAACAAGGAATTTGTTTTTGAAGACAGATTTTCAAGCTGTTGCTCCAGGTAGAGTGCTATGGCATTACAGCTCTCAGCAAACTCTAACTCTTATGCTCAAGAGATCATCTTCTCAGTTTTTCTATTTTTTAGTAGAGATGGGGTCTGGAAAACTTTTTGCTCAGGCTGCTCTGGAAGTCATGAGCTCAAGCATTCCACCCTCCTCAACCTCTCAGAGTGCTAGGATTACAGGAATGAGCCACTGTGCCTGGCCCCAGTAAGGAATTTCTTAAAAATATAAAACATTATGAACCAGGTATTTCACTCTTCCTTTTTACTCCCCCAAAATAAAACTGTATGTTCATACAAAGACTTGTACATGAACATTCATATTAACTTTATTTGTAATAGCCAAAAACTGGAAACAACACAAGTCCATCAATGTGTGATTGGATAAACAAATTGTGTCATACAAAACAATAGGAATGTACTATTGATAACTGCAAAAACATAAACAGATTTCTAAATAATTATGATAAGTAAAAGCAAAAAAAGTGCTTATATGATTCCATTTATATAAAATTATTTTTAAAAAAGTAAACTAGGCTCAACACCTGTGGCTCAAGTGGCTAAGGCGCCAGCCACATACACCTAAGGTGGTAGGTTAGAATCCAGCCTGGGCCCACCAAAACAACAATGACGGCTGTGACCAAAAAATAGCCGGGTGTTGTAGTGGGCGCCTGTGGTCCCAGCTACTTGGGAAACTGAGGCAGGAGACTTGCTTGAGTCCAGGAGTTGAGAGGTTGCTGTGAGCTGTGATGCCACAGCACACTACCTAGGGGGACAGCTTGAGGCTCTGTCTCAAAAAAAAATTAAATAAATAAACTAATCTAGAAAAGGATCCCAAAGAAGCATGATGAACCTTTTGGGAGATGAATATGTGTATCTTGTTACTGTAATTTCATAGTCAACATCATTGTCAAACATCAACATACTTTGAATATGCATAATTTAGTGACAATTATACCTTAATATAGCTGTTTAAAAAGTTTAGGAAAGAGCTATGAAAAACTCTGTAGTTTTATCAGAGGAATTATTCAGACATAGCTATCTGAAATTTGGCTTTTCCTATACTTTTAGATGTTAATAACTCACTACATAAGCCCAAATTCTGAAAAATAAAAATGTATTTCAGTTAAAATCATGGCCAAAATCTCCATGTAAAAGCCTCTGCACAACAAACTCCAAAATATTATTTTGTTTCTCATAAAAGGGCTCATTTTCATTTCCACAAGCACGGTGACTCCCATATGCTTATAGAATTACATCAGATATAAAAATAAGTGCAAGAATAAACCTGTTAGTAGCAATGTACAAGAATAAACCTGTTAGCAGCCTAAGTTTGTTGTCAAAGCCTCTGAAATCCTATTGGCTCCCTTTAATATTTTTCTACGCTTGCTTTGTTTGCCTCTGGACAAGTTCTGACAGTTTTGCATTTGGTCTTCTGATCTTCAACTATCAAAGGGAAGAGACGAAAAAGATGGACAGTCTTTTGAAAAACTGTTGGCACCATGCAATTCTATTCAGGAAGAATAAGCAGTAATACCTTTCATTAAACATGTTAAGAATCGTATTGAAAGCTAAAAATAAAATCTATTTCTTTTCATTTGACTTCCAATAAATAAGAGTTGGAAGCACACAAGGCCCCTAAAATTTGTATAGGGATATTTCTAATAAAAATTGTGTAAAGACAGATAAAATAAAGACTTTAAAGAAAGGTTAAGATGATTGTCTACAAAATACTATTAACTTTCAAATGTTAATAGCAGGTTAAATCTATTGAAAACAAATTTCAATTTTGCTGTTTTCTACGTTCTGAATGGCACTATATTTTGTGGGTGGGAACAGTGGTGGTAGTAAATATTTATCACTGTCTTAATTAAAATGTCCAGAAATGCTCTAAAAATTATCTTTTGAATATTTGAATACTGAGGAAACAGATTTAAAACACTTCGGAGTGCTTGTTAAAACTATAATGCATTTATGCAAGTATGGCCATTTTATCCTGAAATTAATTCCTTCAAAAAGATAGCAATAGAAAAGTACTATCTGGTATTCTCTTTCCAACAAAAGTTCACCTTACTTAATCTTGTGTTTCTCGGAACAACTGTATATACATAATCACCCAGCAGAAGGGGAGATACAAAGACACGTAAACAAGGCATACTTTCAATTTTGAGAATTTTATTATAATTTGTTCCACAGCAAAGATAGTTGATTGAAATTAATTGCCAAACGCCCTTGGTGAGTGATATTCCCCAAATTTGAAATATGGAGTATAGCTAATTCTTTTATGTGGAAGGAACTGTGCTAAAAAAGTGTTACATTTTACATTAATGCATTTAGAGAGAATTAGATGGAATTTAATATGCTTCTTCAATATTAAGAAGATTTTACCATATCTACCTTTAAAACTCTAAAATAATTTCTTCCTTTTTTTCTATGTACATGATGCTCACATGTAAAGATTGGAAAGTACATTTATGGTTTTGCTCAGATGAAACATTTGATTTTATGCAAATGAGGGATCAAGAAAATTGATCCCAAACCATTTCACTTGTTCTTGAATTCCTGTATCTTTAGACAGCATCATTTTTGTACAGCAGCATACTACATATGCACACAGAAGTACATGATCATTGGTGTTACAGGACTGCTGTCCCTATGAATGCCCTCACAGCCCTTTAAATATCAGGTGGTATCTTACTTTCTCTCATCTTCTTACTGACTACTCATCTGTGTAAATCCTTCTGTTGCTTCTAATACTGAGTCTGTTTTTTTTCATAGAGTATCAACTTTTACCCTTCCTACCTAGTTTTGACTTTTAGGTCATCAACCAGAAATCACCAGTGTAATAAACCTACCAGTTAACTAATCATCTTAGTTTTTATCCTTAATGTTGAGTTACTTAAATATATATTAGTATTCAATAAAATAATGAAATTAAAAAGAATCCTTTGCTGCCAAAAACCTTCTTGGAAAAGAGAACAGGGGTGAGATAGGCTTCAAGGGATGGATGGGACCTCTCTATATAAGACATTCCATGCATTTCAAGAAATAAGGCTTCTTGAAAGCTGTGTTTTGGACAGTTGAGATTTTGCCCTTCCAGGCAGAAGACTGCTTTGAGAAAAAATATTTAAAAGATCAATGAAATAATTAAAAAAATGGCCACAAATAGCTCAATATAGATTATACTATACTTCTTTTTTTTTTTTTTTTTTGAGACAGAGTCTCACTTTGTCATCCTTGTTAAGAGTGGTGTGGCGTTATAGCTCACAGCAACCTCAAACTCTTAGGTTCAAGTGATTCTCTTGCTTCAGCCTCCCAAGTAGCTAGGATTATAGGTGCCTGTCATAATGCCTCACTATTTTTAGAGACGAAGTCTCGCTCTGGTTCAGGCAATCTGCTCGCCTCAGCCTCCTAGAGCGCTAGAATTATAGGCATGAGCCACCACACCCAGCGTATACTATAATTCTTTTTAGTCCTACTTTTATTTCAAGATAAAGTTGCTGGGCTCGGTGCCTATAGCTCAGTGGTTAGGGCACCGGCCACATAAACTAGGGCTGGTGGGTTTGGGCCAGCTAAACAATGACAACTGCAAGAAAAAAAAATAGCTAGGTGTTGTGGCAGGCACCTATAGTCCCAGCTACCTGGGAGGCTGAGGCAAGAGAATCACTTAAGCCCAAGAGTTTGAGGTTGCTGTGAGCTATGATGCCACACTACTCTAACAAGTATGACAAACAAAGTGAGACTGTCTCAAAAAAAAAAAAAAAAGAAAAAAAATGATAAGGTTGCTGGAGCTATCAGTGATTAATTTTCCTCCCTATAGGAGTGGGAGAGGTCTGAAGTATAAAAGCAGTTAATTAACCACAAATATATACAATTGTTATTTGTCAATTAAAAATAAATTTTAAAAACAAAAAGGTCAATTAAATTTTTCCTTTTTTTTCTTTATCATGGGTATCAAAGCAAGAGGTGTTAAGAATAGCTAATATTTCTTAGTATGTTAGAAGGAAATGGTCCCTGGGTAAATTACCAGTGTGGTTAGTTTGTATATAACATATCTCCACAAATTAACTGTTTTTTCAATCAAATATTAATTCACAAAATTATCAAAAAGGATTTATTCTCCTTCCCTCCTTTTTTAAAGATATAGGTCTTGCTATGTTGCCCAGGCAGGTGTACTACTCATTCACAGGGGCAATGATAGCTCACAGCAGCCTTCAACTCCTGGCCTTAAGTGATCCTTTCATCTCAGCCCCTCAAGGAGGTGGAAGCAACTACAGATGGGTGCCACCATGCCTGGAGGATTCAGTTATTAAAGTTTTAACTTTCTTTACCTATTCAGTACTGTGTAAAAATCCAAGGATGAACATTACTAATGCAGTAGATTCTAAAATTAAATTTCTCTAAGTGAAATATGTACAATATATACACTAATGAACAATTATGAAGTGATTCACACAATTACTATATTATTATATACTCTGCTTCTAACTTGTGGTTTTAGTTATTTAAATACTTTCAATTATACAGTAATACTGTATAATTTATAATATATTTATAAATTTATATTTCTATATACATGCTGTAAAGTTAGAAACAAGATAACTCTAAATAACCACCAGTTAAATATGCTAACATTACAAAATTCTTAAGCTACACTGATGAACTCTGGCACCAAAATAATTTCCTGGGAGTTAAATATATATGTGTGTGTGTGTGTGTATATGTGTATACATATATATAATTTAAAGGGTTCACAGAGTAAAACACACTCAAAGTGAAATTGATATATGGTCCTTTGAAAACACTGGTATGCCCTAGATTGGCCAAAAAAAGGGCTTTAGTATTTACTGTCTTTGATTATAGAATAAAGCTAACTAGGCAGGTATAAGGCAACTAAGTCCTGGAGTTTAGGTCCCATAAGGACCGATTACTTTCACATACTCTGAAAACCAGATCAGCAGTCACAGAAAAACATGGCTCTGGGGACTATGTACCCTGCTTGAAAAATGTCCATGACATTATTGTCACAAAGAAAATCTTTCTGTAAAAGAAAACCTCAGTGAAATCAGAATGCAAAATAACCGAAAAGTTTGTCTACTTCTACCTTGTATGGTTGTGATTTCCCCCTTCTAAAATGTATACTTAAATCTGGCAGAGACCACGTCTAAAACTGTCATGTAGTTCATGTGATCTATAGAGCCCAATAAAAGTGTTGTGTGTGGAAAGGCACAAAAATAGCTATTAAATGAAGGAACAAAACATCTTTTGTCTTCTTTTCACATTAACATAAAGCAATGAACAATAAAGGGGAAAATATACAATAGTAAACACGGGAGGGAAGTAAAAATGCATTTTGTACTAATGTTTCATTTGAGTTTGTTTCTGTACAAATGTTTCTAAAGATACTATAAACTTCTGCAGATGTTACCAAATTCTTGAGTTCAGCTTCTAATAATTTCTTTCTTTCTTTTTTTTTTTTCAAGAGACAGAGTCTTACTTTATTACCCTCAGTAGAGTGCTTTGGCGTAACAGCTCACAGCAACCTCCAACTCCTGGGCTTAGGAGATTCTCTTGCCCCAGCCTCCTTAGGACTACAGGCGCCTGCCACAACGCCCAGCTATTTTTTGTTGTAGTTTGGCTGAGGCCAGGTTTGAACCTGCCACCCTTAGTTTATGGGGCCAGTGCCCTACTCACTGAGCCACAGGCACCACCCCTCTACTAATTTCTATTCATTGAGAAATAAGGTGTTATTTTTATTCAGAAAATACTGCTATCATTAGTAGATATATACTTAAAAATGCAAAGCACAAGATTTTGGTAGTCCACCGTCTCACCTGGCATTCCTTGAAATTCATTTATTCCTTGAGTTCGTATGATAGGAAGAGTGCTAAGCACCCGGAAGCATTAACTTAATAGTACAGATACCAGAATTGCAGTCCTGTACTTAACAGAGTGAGGGATCTGTCTGTGACCCTGAAAGTTCTGTATAAAAAGTTAACTACCTAATGCAGGAAGAGAACTCATACTATACTACTACTAATTACCTGTATGTACTTCTACCATAAACTCCCTTTGTCCATTTTGTGTGTTAAAAGCTGAGAATGGGCTCAGCGCCTGTAGCTCAGTGGCTAGGGCACCAGCCACATACACCGGAGCTGGTGGGTTCAAACCCAGCCCAGGCCTGCCAAACAACAATGACAATTATAAAAACAACAAAAAAATAGCCCAGTGTCATGGCGGGCAGGCGCCTGTAGACCCAGCTACTTGGAAGGCTGAGGCAAGAGAATCGCTTAAGCCCAAGACTTTGAGGTTGCTGTGAGCTACGATGCCAAAGCACTCTACCCAGGGCAACATAGTGAGATTCTGTTTCCAAAAAAAAAAAAAAAAAAATGCTGACAATGGATGCAATGCTTTCTTAATGACCTGTTACATCTTAACCTCTGATCCTGAAGTTTCATTAGTGTCATGTTCTAAATAACGCAATGGTTAAGAGTTGACTAAATATTAAAATATACTGTGCAATTATACAATTTATTTAGTCCACATATGCTAACAGTATCTGACAAGCCATCTATGCAAAGATGAGGTAAAATTCACAAGTCTTATTTCTTAACTGTAGGGATACGTTCTGAAAAATGTGTCCTTAGGTGATTCAGTTGTATGAAAATCACAGATTTTCAGTTGTATGAAAAGCCTAGATATTACAACCTACTATGCACTTAGGCTATAAGGTATATAGCCTGTTGCTAGGCTACAAATCTGTACAGCATGCTATTGTACTGAATACTGTAGCAATTACAACAGTACATATCTGTGTATCTATAACATTTCTAAACACAGAAAAAGTATAGTAAAAATACACTGTTAGAATCTTATGGTATGTACCACTGTTGTATGTTGTACATGTATGTGGTCCTTACTTGACCATTATGTGGCACATAGGTTTATTTGGAATTAGAGACATCTGGCAAACATGGGATCATCATAGACTACATTATTATTCAATATAGAACAGAGAGAGCATAGAGGTTGATCAAAACTCAAAACTGTTTATGTGTGGGAAAAAGACCATTTAACAAAATATAAGGAAATATGGCAATGCCACAGTTTCTTTCTTACGGAAAGCTAACATTGCAAATTTTTGAAATCCTAAACCAAAACTCTTTAAAAATGCAGTTTAGTCCCATAATTGATATTAGGTTACGGACAGTCTATGTTAATAGTGGGAATTATAAAAAAGAACAATTTGGGAGAACTGTTTAAAATTAAGGTTACATATAAATGGATTTGAAAAAGTACAATTTCAGATTTAACTCTGAGGTACAGGGTAACTACTGTGAGCAACAGAAAAATTATTTCTACTGGCCCCTGAAATGCACAGTAATTTTAGAAGCAGACTTAAATTTCGCATTTTGATTTTCTCAGATTAAAATGCTTTTGCACCTTCTCTGAGCATATTCATAATGGGAGAAACCTCAGGGGAAAATGGATGAAGGCGAACCAAGAAATAAAGACTTGTTGGTATCAAAAAATTATCTCCACAATGAAGCATTTTCCTATTGACACACTTATTAAAGAAAACTTGGGTTTTCAAAATCACATACTTACTATAAGGTAGTAACCCTTTAAATACTTAAAAGCTTTTGGCATACTTACATGCAGAAAAAAAGCCTCCAAACTTAGAGTATAAAATGAATAAATAGATTCTAATGTTTACTTACGAGACAAATTCTCAGACAAAAGTTTAAATGGTTTCAATAAGAGCTAAAAAAAGAAAAGATTGCTTAGGTTACAGCTTTAGAAAGGTTTAAGCTCTTAAGACTATTTTGAAAATGGTTCATTATTAAATGACATTTAAACCTTTTCACAAAAAGAACAGGACAAATCATTCAGGGATATATGCTTTAAAATTAAAAGTCTGTTTTTATATACAAAGTATTTAATTATATTTTCACTAGATGGAAAATAAACTCAACTCATTATGTTCTACAATTAAAAGTGTCAATTATAGCACTGGTACTAAATAGCTAAGAATTAAATTTATTGACTTTGATCTTACTTGGTTAAGATTGACAATCATGTTTTCTTAGGTTTTATAATTCAGAAGCAATTTAGAGACCACTGAGTCTTAATCTTTATTTGTAAATGAAGAAACTAAGATTCGGAAATTTAAAAATCACAAAATTTATCTGAGGGAGAAATGAGATTAGGGTCCAATTCACTTGACACGTTAGTGCTTAGTTGCCTTAAAATCCATTTATATTTGCAAATATCAAAAGTACTATATTATTTGAAAACACAATGATAAAAAGGTGTAATTATTACTATTTAAGTCATTAGCAAATTATGTCCATTTAAAAATGTATTAATACCATACTTTTTCAGGGGATTTCAGTGCAAAGATGCGTGGCCCTAAATTTCCGGGTGAATTTGTTTACACTCTTGCAAACAATCATACTTTGGCACACAGTATATGCTATTTTAACACCCTGGATCCCAATAATGATTTAGTTTTATTTGGTTCAGTTGTAGGTAATTAGGTTGATGATCTGTCAATTCAGAAATTTCCCTTTCACATAACACCACCTACAGTCTCTCTCTTTTTTTTCTTGAGACAGAGTCTCACTCTTTTGACCTGGATTGAGTGCTGTGGTATCAAAGCTCACATCAACCTTAAACTCTTGGACTTAAACAATTCTCCTGCCTTAGGCTCCCAAGTAGCTGGGACTACAGGCGTACAGCACCACATCTGGATGGTTTTTCTGTTTTTAGTAGAAATGGGGGCTCCCTCTCACTTACGCTGATCTTGAACTCTTGGTCTCAATCTCCTAAGCTCAGGTGATTTACCTGCCTCAGCCTCCCAGAGTGCTAGGATTACAGACATGTACCACTGTACCCAGCCTCCTATAGTCTCTTTTTGAAAGCTAAGTATCAGTGTCATTAAACTCATAGTAATACTGTTAGTACTCTAAATGGTTCTATAAGTATTAAACAAACTGTGCTTTATGTAACAGTATAACAGATACTTAGTTAAAATCCTCAAGCTAGAAATGTTAAAACTGTTATAGAAAAGCTTAAAAAAAGGCCCATATTTGGATTTAATGTATTATGATCTTTATTTACAATTTTATTGGCAAAAAAAAGAGGGAAAATTTTTAAACAGTTTAACACAGGGCATTGTAGCTGATTCTGTCAGATAAAAGAAATTCCATTTTAAAGGTCCATCTAATTGCCCAGAGACATACAACACTGAATCTGCATATGCAGTTTCCTTTTATGAAGTACAGTGCTCTTCTTTTAAACATATAAATACAAAGGAAATTAAATCACTCATTAAAAACTATGTCAAATAAAGGGTATTTTAAATGTAAATTTATGTTGTTTCTGGTAGTAACACATGCCCAATGAAAACCAAAGGCTGGAAAAGCAGTTATACTTCCTACTTGAGTGGACAGTTACAACAATCAATCATTTTCTGAATAACCATTGTATTTTCAGTTTATCATGAACTACTCTGAACTTACTATGAGATGTAGCCAAAGTGAAGAGAAGATGTAAGGAGAATGTTCCTTTTTGAGAGGAGGAGGCTAATCCCTCCAGAATCAGCATGGGAAATAAACATCCTGTTCATTCTAGGCAGAAAAAAATTAATGTAGTCAATTTTAACTCCTGCTGAGTTGCCTTAATCTTTTTCAGTGACTTGTTTGGTGTCATTCTTCTAAATCAAGTGTGTTTAATTCTTCTTCTAGTTCATCCAAATCTTCCCCAGTAAAAAGATTTTCATCAACAGGAACGGCATCAATGGCTCCATTTTCCTGTCCCTCAGCTTCACTGTCCTCTTCCAAGTCACTTCTTTCACCATTTTCAGCCCTGCCTCCAGAGGCTTCACTTAATTTATTTTCTTAAAAAAAAAAAAAAAATTAAATCAACAAATCCTAGAAACAGAAAACACTCTTAACAGCAGAGACTAATACTACACTTCGTATCCCTTTTCTGTGAAAGCCTTCCATGGAATTACTTCATGGCAATAACTATTTTTTTCTTTTTCTGAGCTTATTTGTACCAACTATCTACACCACTATAAAATACTATTATTATAAACATTTGCTTAATGATTTATATATGTGAATCAATCTTCTACAACTGTGTTTCTGACATGACCTAACAACTAGGTTTTTAATAGTTGACCATCTCTCTACATTAACCACCTCCTTAAATTGACCTCATTTTCAAAGACTGGACATGCATCATATATATGTATCAGTACAGTGGGCCTAGTTTCTTATGTTGACCTTGACCACTTCCTTTTGTTGACCACTTTGTTATAGTCCCTTGGGTGGCCAATTACAGAGGTATGCTGTTTAAATAAATTGTTATGGAACAAAAAAATCTTTGAAATATTGATTTAAAAAAAAAAGGAACGCAGTGCTGCATAGCACTGTGAGAAAAAATGCTGCTTTTTAAAAATGACATCAGTATTTACACAAAGACAATTTTTAAAAGCCTAATTTATATTTTAGCTATTTCAAATATCTCTCATAACAAACTCTTGAGAATTAAGACCTTTGAAGTGTTTGCAATTGTATCTATTATCATCAAATTCCAACTTGAAATAAGCAAATCAGGGTGGTGCCCGTAGCTCTGTGGGTAGGGCGCCAGCCACATACACTGAGGCTGGAGGGTTCAAACCTGGCCTGGGCCAGCTAAACAACAAAGATAATTGCAACAACAAAAAAAATGGCAGGGAGTTGTGGTGGGCGCCTGTGATTCCAGCTACTTGGGAGGCTGAGGAAAGAGACTAGCTTGAGTCCAGGAGTTTGAGGTTGCTGTGAGCTGTAAGGCCACAGCACTTTACCCATGGTGACATAGTGAGACTCTGTCTCAAAAAAAAAAACCAAAAACCAGCAAATCAGCTAGAATATAGGCAAAACAATGAACAGTCTGACAGCATTTTCAGATCTAGGGAGGGCACTCCAGTTTTATAAGTTATAGCTTGTGTGCTTTTACTGTAAAAATAAGGCTTTAGCCTTTTCTCTCAGCTTTTGCCTTACTTAGGATTCCTTTCTCTCCCACAGCAAGTAGACCAAACTTTTCCTCTCTCTTAGAACCATTCACTCAAGGCAAAATTAGTTATAAATTATACCAGGAATCCTCATCTCCAAATACACCTAGAAGCCTTCCCCCCAATCTCACACGTAACTCATCACTTATACTTCCAAATCCTGCTTCTGCAACTAACTCCCTTTCATCATCTTTTTTTTTTTTTCATATTTTACCAGATCCTTTTCTTTGGTCTACAATATATTTAAGTTTCCTATATCACGAAAGGCCATTCAAGGGCCATGTCTTTCCCTCAAAGTTAGGAGGGAGTGGGCTATATTCATTTTTCTCCTCAGTCTTCAAATGTAGCTTTGATGAAATCTGGCACCGTATTCTTACAACTCTTTTCTTAACTGCACTTGATAATGTACTTTTAATTCTCATTCTACTTATCTTTCTGAAACTTTCCTAATTTTTCTCTCATAGTTCTTTCCTCTGCACTTCCTCTTTTGCTTACCCCCAAACACTGATGTTTGCTGTGTTCTAGAATGTTCTCTATGTACTGTGTCTAAACAAGTTCATTAATTCTCAGCTACCAAAGCAGGCAACTTTCAAACTCTTCTTTCCTGAAAATGTCCACGCAATATCCCAGAACTGGGATACTTCTAGTAACCAAAAAAATCTCTTAACTCCTAAGGTCTCAAACTCAACTCATAGCTGTTATCTTCAAATTCATTTCTGCCGGCTCGGCACCTGTGGCTCAAGTGGCTAAGGCGCCAGCCACGTACACCTAAGGTGGCGGGTTCGAATCCCCAGCCCGGGTCGGCCCGGCCAAACAATAATGATGGCTGCAACCAAAAAAAAATGGCCAGGCGTTGTGGTGGGCGCCTGTGGTCCCAGCTACTTGGGAGGCTGAGGCAGGAGACTCGCTTGAGCCCAGGAGTTGGAGGTTGCTATGAGCTGTGATGCCATGGCACCCTACCCAGGGTGACAGCTTGAGGCTCCATCTCAAAAAAAAAAAAAAAAAATTCATTTCTGCCTGTTTCTAGTTTTACTTAATGGTTTCAATATGTACTCAGTCACTCAAGTCTACTGTCTCCCCTATTCACTTTTATTTTTAAATTTGGCCAAACCACATATTTGTTCCTGGGCTGGTGGTACCTGAAGATACCTGACTTTACCAAGCCTAGTCTAAATCCCCTTTAGGTAGCGTCCTAGTTCTTAACATTATGCAAAAGTTAGCATACTTACCATCTTTATCTGAAGCATATGTGCTGAATCTTTCAAGACTGGCTACAGTAATACCTGTTTCATCTACATCTCTTGGGATATATAGGCTTAAATCTATGTCATTTACATTTACTGAATCATCAACCTTTAACAAAAAAGAAAAGTAAAGTTGTTACAGGAAGAACAGTTTTCATGTATTATTATCTTTCATCCCTGAAACAAAATTATCACTGATACCAAATAAAAACACAAGATCATCTATCATCAAAACTTTTTTTCTGGTGCTGAGTTGGAAGCGGGATCCATGTCCCTGGCCTGACATAGTGGTGGCTGCTGTCTAGGTTTTGTCCCAGTTCCTAGTGCAGGCGGTTGCACCACTAGGTGTGGTAGGGCTGGGACAGACCAGTTCCCCCGGGATTTTTGGCTCTGGGGAGCGGCCCACGCTTGCCAAGGCTGAAGGGCACGAGTGAAAATGGTTCCCGTGGGCCAGCAGCCACATCAGCTCACCCACAGTATAGAAACCTCTCTGAAGTGTATGGTAAAACTAAAGACGACAATGAACAACTAAAGATACAAGAGAATTGTGATTGGCTCACTAATAATACAAGGACAAAGTTAAGAGATCGCAATTCAAGCATATGTTTTCCTAAGACTGCTTGATATTAAGGCTTGAGCTGAGTATGTTGTGGAATGGGCTGCAAAGGACCCATATAGCTTCCTTACAGCAGTTATTTTGGCCCTTACTCCACTGTTCCTAGCAAGTGCTGTACTGTCTTGGAAGTTTGCCAAGATGACTGAGGCCAGGGAAAAGGAGCAAAAGAAGCAACAAAAATGTCAAGAAAATATTGCAAAAGCTAAACACTAAAGGAGGATTGTAAAAATGAACAGGCTCCATGACCAGAGAGAAAATCATTTGGAAAATTACTCAGCTTTGGAAGGACCCACTAAGGTTTCTTTTTTGGATTTCTCGACAATATTACTTAGCAAAGGAAATTCGACCAAATGCAAGAATCATACTAATTCTGCCCTCAATGCTATAGTACCTTTTAGGCTTGGGTGTAGAAGTATGTTGGTATCTATTGACAGTTACTGTAAATTAGCTTTTACTATGATACAAATTCTTTATAATTGACTTAATCATCCATTTTAATAGTTTATATACTGAAAAGAAAACATCCTGTGGAGAAAAATGGTTTTAGATTATGAACTCTTCAAATTAGCTATTTAAAATGGGGCCCTTTTCTAGACAAAGGAAATCAAGAATGTAAAAAGTCAGAATTGAACTTTCTGAGTTGAAAAGTGTGTGTTGTCTTAGGAGAGAGATACAGTATTTTAATTCACATATTTTCTCATTATTGCTTATTTCTCAGAATAATTTCTGGCTTAAAGCAAAATAATAATCAATGACTTTCTATTTTCTGTATTTTTCTGCATTATTTTTTGAGACAACTGGTAATTAGCAAGATATTCTACATTTTTTCAACCTAGTTTTGTCAAGAACTGTCTTAACTATGTAGAATACCACCTACTGGATATAACAATTTTTGTATTTAGTGAACACTGCCATACTCTTATGGATGACTTGCGAAGAGTAATACTATGATTTATAGCTTTCAATAAAAATGCCAAACACTGTAGTACCTTGGAACCAGTACCTTGAAAGTAGAACTGTGTAGTAGTTAAAATGTCTTAACACATAATTTTCTGATCATATAGATACCATTTCTGTTTTTTATTCCATTCTTTATTTTGATTTATATGGTAGTGGTTGTCTAGTACTTTTTGGTCAAACCGGTTCAAAGCAAAAACCAAAATTCTACATTTAAAAAAAACCACAAAACTCAACAGTTAAGTTATACTTTGTAACTGTTAAAAAAAAAAGGCTTAAAATTAGGAAAATATTTTATTGGCATAGTAGTAATGGGGTGAAAAGGATAAATTATGTCAAAGTGAGAATGTTCTATAATTAGAAATAAAAAGCTAAAGTATATTTCTGTCAGTTAATTAGTATAACTGGACCTTTTCTCTACTAAACATGGCTTTTATAAATGCCTGGTCCAGTAACCATATTCATTGACTCAGTATCTAATAGCTTATTAATGTCGTCTACAACTCTGATAATTTTCGATTATAAAAAATTTTAACAACTCTCATTTAAAAACGAAACTATATATTAAAATAAATTCGATACTTTTTTGTAATAGAAAAACCTTTTTTCCTAAATAACTTGAACAAAAGACCCTTTTTTCCTCAGAGGAAGAATAAAATATGCTTTTTATAGCTAATACATATAGTGCGTAACCATATAACAGGAAGTATCCAAGTTCTATAAAGAACTATAAATATAAATTCATGAATTCATTTAATTCTTATAAGCAGCCTCTAATTTAGGGACTGTAATTATGTCCATACTACAGATTAAGGGTGGGAGCCTTAAAGGAAGTCATTTCTCATGTTTCAAGTAAGGATTTGAACTGAGGCACTCTGGCTTCAATGTCAGTGGCTCTTGATTAACCATTGTATCCTATGCTGTCTCTATTATTTTATTTACTTCAATTAACATAAGATCATGAGGCACAAAGCTTCCTCTTACTTCATCACCACCTGTTCCCTGGGTATACCGGGTGTCATCCGCTTCCTCATCATCATCATTGACCAGCTCAGGACGAAATTCAAACACTTCTCGGCCGCTGATCTATTTAGACACATAAATTTATACATAAATTTATAAATTCAGGACAAAATTCAAATATTCCTTAGTGAATGATTTCAGACATACATATGATTAAATAAAGACAAAATCCTATATGCCACAGAAATTAAAAATGGAAGAAAGATAGAAAATCAATTTGGGTAATCTAGGACATACCACTAATGCTTTCCCTGCTTTGAAGTCCGCTTTCCTTCTTTCCATATCTTGTTCAAGTTTATCAATTTTCTCTTGTCTTTTCCTTTTCTTCCATGCAAGAAAAGATTCTAGAGTGATTTTGGTAACATTTGGACCTAGGGCAGAACGCTGCAAGATAAAGAATAATTTTTCCTCAAAAGTCTATCATAGTGATTAGTAGCAGTTTCTCTTAATGTAATAAAAATTGCTACTATGTTTACCCTGAAGATATTAAATTTGGAACAAATTGACTTATTTTTAATTTACATAGCAATGAACAACGAGTGTATGGAGATACACTTGAAATTATTATTTCTGAGCCAGATTTCTTATCATTGAAGGAGAGTAAAACTAACTCGTCACAAGAACTGTTTTAACATGAACCAACTGCTGAAAACAGTAAATATAAAAATCACCACAACAATATCCAAGTTTCATTTGCAATCCTCAGGAGATGAGAAACAACAACAAAAAAAACTACCACATGCTCCTCAGGACCAATAATAAGGCATTAAATAGGTAAATACATAAATATTTGCTGAACATCTGCTAGGTATTCAGTATTAAATGCTTTATACATAATATCACAATATTACTTTTTGCTTATTTGTGGAGATAATATCGTGATATTATGATATTATATTGTGGTAATACTGTGATATTATGTATGAAGCATGATATTATCTCCACAAATAAGCAAAGGGTAATGATAAATTTACCAAAAATTAATGCAAACAAGTAGTAAAACTAATATTCAAAAGACCTCAAATATACCTGATCCTAAAGTCTACATTTTCTATTATAGTATATTGTATTCTGTGGGAGACAACAAATAATATGTATATCTACTGAAGAAAAAGTGTATATAATCCCAATATTAGCCATTTATACAAGTTATCAAGATCATCCAAGATGAGGCAAAAGGAATATAGTTAAAAATTGTGAATTAAAATAAAATCTTAAGCCCCCCCGCCCCCGTCACCACCCAATCAGCCAACTGAATGGGCCCCCTTTTGGCCAAGTGGCTACCTTAAAAGTAAGTTGCTAAGTTATGGTTAAGTGACTTCAGACATGCCTCATCGTGATCTCCCAACTCCCTTCTTAAGAGTCATCCCTTGCAACTAACTCATTAACAAGCTTAAGGCTATTCAAGCCAAACTTGTAGGTCCTCAATATATATATAACAAACTTGAGTCTGGGTACACGGCTTATAGCTTGACTCTAATTAATAGACATTTATCTTAACTCAAGCATTCCTTTCTGCTAACTCCTGGTCTTTTAGGCTAGCCTAACTCTTTCAGCTAAATACTCTTTAAACCCACCTATAGGCTCGGCGCCTGTGGCTCAAGCGGCTAAGGCGCCAGCCACATACACCTAAGGTGGTGGGTTCGAATCCCCAGCCCAGGCCCGCCAAAAACAATGATGGCTGCAACCAAAAAATGGCCAGGTGTTGTGGCGGGCGCCTGTAGTCCAAGCTACTTGGGAGGCTGAGACAGGAGACTCCCTTGAGCCCAGGAGTTGGAGGTTGCTATGAGCTGTAATGCCATGGCACTCTACCCAGGGGGATAGCTTGAGGGGGATAGCTTGAGGCTCCATCTCAAAAAAAAAAAAAACCCACCTATAACCTCTAAACCCCCAATTTGAGATGTCCCACCTTTTGGAGCAAATACAAATTATGCCTCCCACATATTGATTTATGATTTGGCCTATAATTCCTGTCTCCCTGTACAAATCAAATCATAACCTAACCACATTGAGTATAGTTACTAAAGTTTTCATGGGCCTACCTCCAGGCCCTGGTCCTCAAATTGGTCAGAATAAATGTCTTTAAATTTGGCTTCTTTTCCACTGACAATATAAAACCCTAAGTGTAAAATTTCCAATAATCTTAACATTTTCACATCACCCTCAGTAGGTACATCCACTAACTCAAAGAATAAAAAACTGTCTTTTAGGCTGAGCCAAATATGAGTACCTGAAGAGCCTCTTCAGTGAGACTCGTTCCCCTCTGTCAGAAGAGTGAATGTTTTAACTCCAGGGATAATAATAAAACATGTAACTAACTGAAAAACTGGAGTGGAGTTTAATACATATATAAGTTAATGACTAGTATAACAGTGAAAGAAAAAGATGCCAGAGGAAAAAAAATCTAAAACTACAAGTTCAATCAATCTGATAGCCAATCTTTTTAATACCTCAATCTTTTGGAAACAATTTGATTAGCCAGTAGTTAGTACTTAAAAAATGGTTTCACAATCCTAAAATTAATGTCATAGATAGGCTAATGTTTATGGCTAGGTTTACATTTTAGACACCCAAGAATAATTAAAGTATATTAACTGTGGGAAAAGGTCATACTACACTTTCCCTTTCATAGTAACATACTATTGCCCCCAAGTGGTAAATGTTAGAATTTCACAACAAACAGTGCTTTGAGATTTTTTTATGGTAGGAAGATACTAGTTACCTCTCTTTCGATGAGATCTTCTAATGAAATTTCATCTTCTTTTTCTTCTTTCTTTTTATCTTTTTTCAACACAAATCCAGGAGGAAGTGCATGACGGTACATGCAAATATCACCCCCTCCAGGGCATACCCAAAACCAGCCATATTTGTTGTTTTCAATGGCTTCAAGGAAATGCTTGCATACCTACAGAGACAATAATCATATGTAGTGGTTCAGTACAGGTTATTTTCAAGGTAGATCCTTAAGTACATGGAACAATTATATTCTATCCATGTCATGAGACTATAAGCATAGTGTACAAAAAACCCTTATGTGCAGAAATGCATACAAATTTAACTTAAGATAATACAAAGGTGAATTCCTTTCAGAAAGGATCTACATTAAGTTTTCATTTTAGACACTGTTCCAAATTCTGAATACAAAGATTTGCTTCAGTTATCCTTTGTACATATAATTGTAAAGCCTACTTTTTAAATAAATTGGAATATATAAATGGTTATAAAAAATAAAATCAATGATTTTCTTTTGGTTTGATCTTTCCTAAAAACTAATCACATGCAGTAATGATGTAAATGCTATTTAAATGACCTAACATTATAGGCAATTTCTTATATCTGAGTGAAAGAGAGCATGGTACAAAAAGATAGTGACCCATCAAAATAAATGAGTGCAAGACAATGGCTTTGAAGCCGAAGGTAATAAGCTTTGCAATGAAGAAGGAAAATTTAACTAACAAACAGTATTCTTATCTTCCCTAAAATACCAAGTGTGTGAAACCAGTTAATTAGAATTTTTCTAGCACAGCAAAATTTTTCACTAACTGCACTATAAATAATTATAGGGACATAAAGAATCTGAGAAACAAAAAACCAATTTTTATTTTTATTTGTTTGAGACTGAGTCTCACTCTGTTGCTCTGGGTAGAGTGTTATGGCATCATAGTAGCTCAGAGCAACCTCAAAACTTCTAGGTTCAAGTGATCCTCTTGCCTCAGTCTCCTGACTTGTGCCACCAGGCCCAGCCAGTTTTTCTATTTTTAATAGAGACAGATTTCATTCTTGCTCAAACTCCTCAGCACAAGCAATCCATCCACCTCAGCCTACCAAAGTGCTAGGATTATAGGCCCATAGAACCAATTTTTAAAGGTACATTTCCTAGACTAGAGCTACTACCTATTAAAAATCCATTGTTTAACCTTGTAATTTAAAACGTGATCTCTATCATTAAAACCAAATAAATTAAGTAGGTTAGTTTAACAGGTCTATCTCCATTCATTATGCATAAAAACAAGGAAACAATTCTTCTCTAAAAATATGACTGTTCATTCACATTTAAGAAAGTAAGATCACCTCAAAAAATGAAGGACTACAGTTACATGGTTTTCAAAGACTATTTTTGAGTAAGAATTTAATTTTGTAAAATGTAACTTATAAATTCCAAAATAAAGCTTGATCACCTTTTTTTTGATGAAACAGTATTTTCTACTAGTTTAAAGAATAATCTAGTATCTAATAGCAGCAAATACCTTGCCACATAATTGTCCCTAATGATAAATATTACAGCAACTCAATTCAAGAAAAGGACATACTATTTGAGTTTTTGGTTTTTTCTTTTCCGCCTCACCGTGCTTCTTGTTCACTACTTCTTCTAGCTTTTTCTCATCCCAATTATCCATAGTATCTAAACAAAAAGAGATATGAAGACCAAGCATTATGATTTTTCTACTGCTCCCACGAAACATATTTTCTTAAACAGACAGGAATCTTATTATGGCCTAACACATTGTTCTTTAACACATCAAATGCAGGAAATAAACAGTGTTGTGAGATTATTCACCAGAGCTTCTTAAGGCAAATGAGAAGGTAGAATGGAGGAAAGGGTGATAGAGAAATCTAAAATAAATCGGGTTTTTAACAATCTTCTACTAAATATCTTAGTAACAAACCAAAAGTAATAGACATTTATTTTTAAGAGAATGTCGAAAAAAATACCTTTTTCAAGTTCTTCATCTCTTGCATCAATGTAAACACTTCTCTTTTCACATTTTCTCTCCAGAGTCAAGTCATGAGAAAACTTACACTTATCTCCTTTAGTACATTGTCCTTGCTTGAAGAATGCACACACCACGGATTTGGGATCTGCACCTATGTCAAATGGCACATGGTATTTGTACTGCAATCTGCCAGACCATAAAGTATACCTTGTATCTGAAACATAATTCCTACTGGTTAACTTGTTACTTCCTATTCACTGATGTGAAAGGAAGATACCACTTAAGAGGTGATTAATAAGACATTTCTTTAGAGTTCTTTCTGTAGCATTTTTAATCTAGTTTTGTTTCTTTTCTTCTTACAAAAAAAGGTGGTGTGGTGGGAAACCCAACACATACACAGGTTATTCCATAATAACTTGTCTAGTTGGCGTCAGTGAAGTAGAAGGCAAAGGGCAACAATGAAGGACTATTGCCCCAAATTTGGGAATTGTAGTTTATATAACTATAGAATTGCCTTGGCTACTACCAAAGACTGAATTCTGTATCATAACTGGCAGACTGTCTAAATACTTAATTTTGCCATAGGTGTGGGGCTACTGCTTGAGTTATAGCTATCCAATCACATAATTGTATACACACATATAGAAATCATAAGCCATTGATATAGATAATTTTGACAAAGGGAGCAACATTTTCACAGCAAACATAATTATAATCTAGAAGACACAAGCATCAAAACAAATCATTTGATAAAAATTTACACCTCTGAAATTTAAAGTTTACCTTTACTTATTTTTTGAGCAGCAACTACAGGTTTGAACAGCTCATTTAGTTCCTGCAATTCTTTCTTCTTGTCATCTTTCTTCAATTTCTTTTCAGCTTCACTCTGTGCTACCTATAATATTCCCAGGTTTAAAATATAAATTTGACTATTTACAAAACTATTTTTGCTACACAGTAATCTTTACTGTAAAAAATACATTTGTATATTTGTATGTATGTAGTCCTTACCTCTTTTATCAGTGTTACAATGGCCTCACAATATTAAATGTTGTGGTTAAACTATTAACCAAAATTATTATACTTTGTAATAATTTTTTTGGGGGGTTTATAAATGATACCATGCCTAGTTACAAGCATATTTAAAAGCTTAGGCAACAGGCATTATTAAGCACTTACTACATGCCCCAGCATTTTTAGCAAATGGTTTTCACCTGGGATATTCTTCACATGAAAACAAGCCACCCCAGAAATGTTTGGGTACACTCTGAAGACAAAGATGCAAATATCCTGAAATATATAATCCCACACAAAGAATTGTACCACCCCATATACCTATAGTGGTCTTGTGGAAAAACACTGGGTTAGGATAAGGTAAAAGATTAAACAAAACAAAAACATGACAAATAACATGGTTCCAGGCACATGATTACATACCTAATATGATTAGAGGATTCATCCAAACATTTATATGTCAGGTCCTATGTAAGATGACAGGAAATACAAAGATGAAAAGACAAAGATGCTTATTTAAAGAAGCTCAGAATCTAATGGGAAGACAGACATGTCAACAGCTATATAATACACGGTGCTCTGGGAACAAAGAATGTCCATATCCCTAGAAAATTAAATTAAGTCGATAACTTTATGGATAAATTCTTCTGATGGGCAAGAAAATAAATGCAGAAAGAGCCAGCCCAATGTTAAGGTGACCAGACACACAAAGTATGAGAAGTATCAATGAGAAGTTTGGACTGCATCAGGAGGTAACAGGGTTTGACTCAAGTGTTTAAGCAGTGACAAGAATGAGGTTGTATATTATAAAGATCACAATGGTAGGTTTGTGGAGGATGCGACAGGAAATCAAAAAATGAAATAAGAAGACTTTTTAAAATGCTATAGGCAAGAAAACACAAGAGCTTAAAATAGACATTAGAAGTGAAGATGGAGAAAATAAGATACAGAGAACTCTTTAGGAGGCAGAAGTGTCAGGACTAAATGACTTATTGAATGTAAAGTATGAAGGAGGAGGAATCTAGGATTATCCTACATGTAGTTCATGCTGTTAAACAAGACAGGGCACACAGGAGGAACAGGTTTCAAGGTAGGAGGTGGGGACGAGCTCAGTTTGGACATATTAGATGCAAGATGCTTATAGAGTATGTGGGTGGAGCTATTTAGAAGGGAGCTGGACACAGGTATCAATTTTACTGAAACCAGAGAAGGTTTAGTTTGAGAATAAGTATTATAGACATAGCTGTTTACAGATATTAACTGATCATAACCTCGGCTGTGTACGAGGTTACTCAAGGATGGCATAAAAATGTGTCAGAACAATTCCTTGAAGCCCTTCTAGCCCTTTTTCTTCTCTGTATTCCTTGAATGCAATCTAAAAAGTCCTTATTAAAGAACCTAGAAACATCAAAGAAGTAGGCAGAAAACTAGGACAAAAAAGTATTCAAGACAGAGAAAATTTTAGAAAAGGAACAGCTAGATGCTATAATTAGGTCAATGATAAGCCCAAATCCTAACTTGGATCACCTGATCAATTTGTTTAAACAGGAAAAAAATTTAAGTCACTTTAATAAAAATATCCTTCAGCCATTAGGCCCATCTCAAACTTTTGTGGGCCACAGAGCAAAATTACATTGGAGTCTTATATAAAACATTTGTTTAAAGACTTAAAAGTCAGAAATGAAGTTAAAGTTGAATAAACTGTGGTTTGTAATCCTACTTGACAAATATACCTCATGACCTGGAAAGACAGGTTCAAACCAAAAATGCTCTGGCTCCATGGAGTTCTACACTGAAGCACTGCAGTAACACAAGAATCAGCCTCTGGCTTCTCCCCTTCTTCTCACTCCTAGTTTGATCCCACCTTGTTGTATTGGGGGAGGTGGAAGGCACAGGGAAGAAATGTTATGGATGCAGGCTCTCTCCGCACTCTAGCACACATCATTCTTTGACCACCTCAAGCATGCTAGCAGCAGTCTACTCTAGATGAAAATGGGCATGGCAAGAGGCCTTTGAGGCCCTGAAAGCACGTTGAGAACTGTTGTGAAGGAGGGTGGTGCAAATCTGGGTGGGCTGGGCACAATCCCTTTGTCTCACCAACTCCTTGTTTGCGGGGAGATGTATATGTCTAAGAAGACAGAGTATGGCCATCTACTACAGCACAGGGCCTAGGGCAGGACATTTTCTGTCCAGCTTTACCAACAGGACTGCCGCTCACTTCCAAAGTTATATATGGTGGCTAGGTACTCTATGTTCATAGATAAAAGCCCAGTTACCCAAATGAATGTCAAAAATATAATATTAGATATACTATAAAACCCAAAAACTATCATAAATTTTATTGTTTTCTTCCCAGATCCATGAAATCTAAAATCAATAGTCAAAATACTTCCCAAAAGAAGAAAAAACTGAGGAAGAGAAAACAGGGTTGAAGGAGCTATGTGAAGAAAGTGAATTCTTCTTGCATACTAATCTAATATTCATCAGAAAGTTTACATTGACCACCAGGGAAACCCTGGAAGAGGTAACTGCACTTCCACTATTCAGATAAAAGACTAATGTCACTAAATAATTTAAGATCATGTAACAAAAAAGATAGGGGGATTCATGCCCTCCTCTGTATAACTCCAAGATTTGAGCATTAATTTTTAGTAAACCAAGCTATTAAGTCAGCAGCTTATAAAAGCAATAGTTTTTGACTTTAGAATCAAGCTGTGTGTGTGTGAAAGGAAAGTGTTAGGGCACTGAATTATAGACAGCATGAATGAGAGAAACTTGTTTCAGACATCAACCAACTCACATATATTCTGCTTCTAAGATGAAAAAAAGGTCTGTAAACATTTAAGAAATTCTTCTCTCTTATATTTAAAAAAAAACTGTTTCAAAGGAGATAGAAGTGGTTAAAAAAAAAAGTAGTCTGAACCTGAAGGGGCCTATTTTTTTTTTTAATGAGTTGCCAATAGACAAAATAATTTATAAGTTCATATGGAAGAAGAAATACCTCAGGAAAACCAAGAAAAATAGAAAAGGAGTAACATTTTGGACTTGCCTTAATAGTTAATAGAATATAATACTAGGCCATAGGCCACTATAATAAAAATCACTGTAATATTGATTTAGGAACAGACAATAAGTAGAACAGAAAAAAGAATCCAGAAATAGATCCTAACATATTTTGAGACTTTAATATACAATTAATTATTGATGCACAATGATGTTTAGGTCAATGATAGACTACATATATGACAGTCGCCCCATTTCTTACAGTACTCTGTCTACATTCAAATGTTTAGATACACAAATATTTACTGTGTTTCAATGTGCCTGTAGTATTCAGTGTAAGAACACCCTGTACATAGGTCTATAGCACTGGGTAACAGATTATATCATATAGCCTAAGAGTGTGGTAGGCTGTAATATCTAGGTTTGTATAATACACTCCATGAGGTTCACATAATGAAGAAATTGCCTAATGGTGCATTTCTCAGGATGTATCTCCATAGTTAGGGGAAACATGACTTTATGTCAATAATGGCATTTCAATTCACTGGGATAAATGATATTGGTGTATATGGCTATTTATTTTCAGAAAAATAAACTTAACAACATAAAAAATTATATGACAAATTGTAGACTATGAAAATAAAATAATTTTTAAAAATCTAGGAAAAATGTGTAATCCATGGCAGGAGACACCTTTTAGCCACATGTTTTAAAAGCTAGCAATATATCTGGAGACATAAAACTACACATAAAAACTAAAAACTGTTACATGGCAAAACATTACAAATTATCTGTAATACAAACAAAAGGTATCTCTCATAAACTGAAAAGAAAAGGACAGACAACCAAATAAAACAAAGGATTTGAACAGGCAAGTCATAGAGTGTAAACCCAGACAGATGAAGATACAATTAACAATGGGATAGGCTCAGCGCCTGTGGCTCAATCGGCTAAGGCGCCAGCCATGTACACCTAAGGTGGCAGGTTTGAATCCCCAGCCCGGGCCCGCCAAACAACAATGATGGCTGCAACCAAAAAATGGCCAGGCGTTGTGGCGGGCACCTGTGGTCCCAGCTACTGGGGAGGCAGAGGCAGGAGACTCGCTTGAGCCCAGGAGTTGGAGGTTGCTATGAGCTGTGATGTCATGGCACTCTACCCAGGGGGATAGCTTGCGGTTCCGTCTCAAAAAAAAAAAAAAAAAAGGGATATGACTTTATAGTTATTAGACTGGAAAACATTAAAAAGAACATAAGTACCTATTACTTATACAGTGCAATGAAAATGTGAAGTATTATAGCCTCTCAGGAAAGTGATCAGGCAAATTTATTTTATTTTTTTTTGCAGTTTTTGGCTGAGGCTGGATTTGAATCTGCCACCTCTGGCATATAGGGCCGGCACCCTATTCCTCTGAGCCATAGGTGCTGCCCAATCAGGTAAATTTATTAAAATTAGAAGTCCATTTCCTAAAGCCAGCTAGCACATAATCTATGTAACAGAAAGAAAAGCATAAACACATGTGAGAACACATGTACATTTCTTGTAGAGATGTTCTTAGCATCAAAAAGCTGGAAACAAAATAATTACTTATAAACAGTGAAATGGATGAATACGGTACACCCATACTGTAGAATGGCATGCAGCCATTAACAGAATAAATGACAGTTATATCAAAATGCCTTGCAGGAATACCCAAGAGGTATTGCTGAGTAAAGCAAGATGCAAAAACATGTAGAGTAGGATTTCATTTTGGAATACAATTGCAGTACCAAATATTTTTATCTGTAACAGATAAAGTATAACATTATATCCATAAGAAAATATGAACATTTAAGTTATTTACCTGACGTGGATTTTGTTGACCAAATTTAACTTGATGGGTGACAGCCTTGATAAACTTTTGTTGCTTTGCTCCTTTCTTATTCTTTAAACCAAAAGTTTTGTCCTAATTGAGAAAGAACATAGAAATAGCTTAACGATTTAATTAATATCTATTTTCTAATGACAGCTAAAAATCATTCTTTTGTTTACTGATAAGAAAGGTATCCTGCCTTGCCTTATGCTACAAAGACATGCTAACCACTAAAACATCAAAATCAAGGCAACATAGGACATCAAAACACCATCCAGATTCTTTACAATTCAATACATAATTAATAACTATCATTATTAAGCCTACTACTGCTCTGTGATGTTTTTTACAAAGTATGTTTTAGACTGCTTTGGGGGGTGGTAATAAAGGTATCCTCTCAAAAATATATTTAGAAAAAGAAATCAAACTACTGAATGTATACATTCCTAGCTGTTGCTAATATGGAAATATTAAAATTGAAGTAGATTAAAAAGCAATGCTTTATTAAATTTAAATATTAATTCATTAATTTGGTAATATTATTAATGTAACATCAGCTATCAGTTATGGAATGTTTATTATGTGCTAGGCAATGATGGTGATTCTTTGCTATCAATATTATCGTATTTACTAAGTATGTCATACAAAAACATGTAGAAGCCCTTGCATAATATGTGCAAATGTGTGTACGTAAGGGGCTATAGTGGGCTGAATGATGTTCCCCAAATTCAAGTCCACCTACCTTTAAATGTGACTTAAATTGGAAATAGGGCTTTGCAGATGTAGTAAGTTAAGATGAAGTCACACTAAATTAGGATAGGCCCTAAATCTAGTAACTGGTGTCTTCATAAGAGAAGGAAAGAACATAAAGACACAAAGAGAAGGCAAGGTAAAGACTGATTGTAATACACTATAGTTTTTAAGCCAAGGAATGAGAAGGATTATGACATACCACCAAAACTAAAAAAAGGTAAGCCTTCAATGGGAGCATGCCCTTGAGGTTTTTGGTGCTAAAAGGCTATTTATTTCTCAGTGGGAAGTATCTCTTTATGACATCTATATCCATCCATTTATCAAAACTTTGCTTTCCCCTACTTAAATGCCTACCTTATGTGTTAATGTCCCAAACATGATACTACAAAATTCTACATAAATTTTCTATAGCCTAAATATATGAAAAAAGGTAGCAGAAAGCACATCAAAGCTGAAATTCTCTGTAATTTATGAATAGCTTCCTTTGTTTTTACAGAAAAGGTTTAACAAAATTCAATTCAATGTAACACATGAAAAGAGAATAGAAACCAGCTATACAATGCCATACTTTTGTAAGTGAGCTCTTATGGGAAGAAAAGGAAACTATAACTAAAAATATGGTCAGAATTAAAGTGCAAAAGCATATAAGGATGTTTTGCTAAAGAAGAATAAACTGAAGTTTAATCTATGCCCAGACGTAACTATATAGAAGAAGCAAACTGAACAAACAAGGTCGAACAGCTAAATGGAGACTGACATTTAAAAAGACTTAGGAAAGAAAGTAAGTCCCTTAAGGTAGCAGTCTCCAACATTCTTAGCACCAGGGACTGGTTTCATGAGACAATTTTTCCAGGGATAGAGGGGTATGCAACCTAGATCCCTTGAATGCGCAGTCTATAGCAGGGTTCGTGCTCCTATGAGAGAAACAGCTCAGGCCGTGACGAGAGAGTGATGAAGCGTGGCTGTAACCACAGATGAAGTTTCCCTTGCCTGATAATCTCCTCCTAATAGGCCAGGGACCAGTACCAGTCCATGGCCCAGGCGTGAGGAACTGCAACCTTTAAGGGGACCTGGCCAGTTAGAAAAAGAAAACACTCACAGTAACAGTTTCTGGTAAAGGTGTATAAGCTCTGGATCCCAGAAGAAAAAACATTTTCGAGTTTAATTATACTGTTCTAGCACATAATTAACCAGTTTAAAAAGATGATGAATGATTTGTTTTTAAAGTCTCTAATTAGGTACAGAGCTCAGAAATTATTTTTTCCACAGAGAAAGGGGACTCTTACTTCTCTAGCATTCATTGAACATAAACTCCTAAATATATATTATACTTCAAAAAATTCTGTTAATGATCCTATGATACACTGTTATCTCATTCTGTAAATGCGGATACAGAAACTCAGAAATGGTCAACAATTCATTTGAAGTTAAATTGCTGATAAGGGACTGGCTGTATAGTGCAAAAACTTAAAGGTTATAAACTCTAGAGTCAGACTGCCTGGGTTCTAAGCCCCAACAGAGCTGGATAAATCACTCTTTGTCAGTTCTGTATTTGTAAAGTAGGTCTCACTCTAACTCCTTAGGGTCTCTGTGAAAGCTAACCCATTTAACTCAGACAGACAGTACATTAGCACAGTGGCTGACAATGCAAACAGGTGGAGCCAGATTTCCTGCGTTTGAATCCCTGGCTCTCCCACTTGCAAGTTTAGTACCTTGGGAAGGTTATTAATCTCTGTGCTTGTTTTCATAATTTTTAAAAACGGTAATAATGTACATACCACTGAGAGAATTAAAGGAGCTATGTAATTTTTATCACTCGTAGATGGCTTGTATCTCTCTCTTCTCTCTTTTCCCCCTCAAACAGCAACTTGGCCCACTAAGTGTTAACTATTAAGTGACAGATGACAGATATTTAAACTAAGGTATATTTGACTCCAAGCAAATTGCTTCTCCTTGTCACCATGAAAAACTACTTTTCAAAGAAACCCAGTTAAGTTTTTGGGCTGGCTGGTGCACAAGAGGCTTTTTAGATACCACATTGTTGATCTGGGATACCAACAATACCTCCTGATAATAGGATAGTTTGCAATTTAGAATACTGTAAAAAGGCTTCCTCCATTTTTCCTGAGATTAGGACAGACCCTTATCCCAAAATTAACCTGAATTACAAGATGGAAAAAGAAGACGTTATAGTCAATCCCAAATCATGGTTAATATAAAATAAAGTAAACAGTGGTCTTCATTGGATAAAGTCCCAAAAGTTAGGTTACAGAGAAAGCACACTGTGTGTGTGTTATGTTTCAGAAGACAATTTGGGAAATGAATACAAAGGAATTCACAAGGCAGAACCTAAGAAAAGGATGGCTCCCTGAGGATCCAAGAGCCGTAACAAATTCTGAAGTTCATTTAAAACTCTCTTCACTTAAAACAGGCTATGTTAACCAGTTTGTTGTATTTTAAATTGTATATAAAACCAGCACATTGTACCCCATAAATGCATTATTGTACCTAGCTATGATTTAATTTTAAAAAATTAAAAAAAAAATTCCCTCAAGATTATTCTTCCTTTTACAAGCCAGCCTCCACTCCTTAACTAAGATGCTTGGGGAAGAAAGAGGTAGTGAGAGGGCAGGTGAACACTAAGGGCTTCAAGATAACTGGGGGTTACCTCTTGGGACACTATGGTAAACACAGGATGACACTGTTTTTCTTCTTCAGTTTCCCCTAAACATACTTGTTTTTCTGTCATCCATCCATGTAACAGACACTGCAGTGATTAATATTCAGCTTCAAATAATCAACAGTTGATCTAGGATGTTGGCTAAAGTTCTTCACTGACAACCAATTTCTCTTTCTTCATCCTTTACACACTTGCACCCTGTCTCTATAGGTCTCTATTACTACTTCTTTGCTGCGACAAGTTCTTAGCTTGCTATCCTTTATTTGTTTCTCCTAAATCCAAAGATTATTTTCCTTTTTCTATCATCAAATCTTTTATAGCTCAATGCTAACTTCAAATTGTTACTGAATTTTAGCTACAAAAAAGCAATTGGTATATGTCACTTGCTAATGTGTTAATGTCTAACAGAACCATGATCTTACTCTTTGATATACTCAGAAAAAAAATTAATACATTAAAGGAAAGAAAAAAATGAAGGTAATACAAAGAAATTATTTCAAATGGGCAGGAGGTAAGCACCATAGAGCCAGTGCAGGAGGTTTTTTATTTCCTTTAACTAGTTTTTAGCTCTGTAGTGACTAACTGGAATTAGCTAAATTTTGCAGATGAGGATGGTGGTGCAGACAGACTAGATCATGTAACTTGTTTAACTACAGAGTTAGCAATTTGAAACATGGGATTCAAACCTGGGTCTATATAACTCTCTTTTTCTCTGCTTTGTTGATCATTCTCAATAGCTGCATGTTGCTATTTTTCCACAGGGGTGACAGTGAAAGCAACAAAGGTACAGAAGACAGAAGAGAAGAGTAGGGCAATCATTTACTTTAAAGTCTATTCGAAAGTGATGCTTCATTATTTCAATCATCTTAGAATCTCAGGTTATGTATCTCTAAAATCTCCTAAAGATAATAAGACTCTAAAATAAATCTTTACATGTCAAAATAGACTATAAAGAAGCATTTTTCCAAATAAAAATTATGATAGAGATCAATAACCAATTTGAACCAGGTTTCAGTTATATTCATTATTAAGTTTGTTGTGAAATATATTTTAACTTTTAAATGTTTCAGCATTAACACTTTTTAGTTGAAATTTTATAAATTACACAAAAATTGATTAAAGTGTTGTTCTGCATGAAACTGGATTGGTGAGCTAGGAGCTAAGTCTGTTCTACCTCTCCTTATCCAATTGCAATAGTCATAGAGAGACATGCTTTGGGTTTTTTGTTTTTTTTTTTTTAAACAGAGCCTCAAGCTATCCCCCTGGGTAGAGTGCCATAGCATCACAGCTCACAGCAACCTCCAACTCCTGGGTTCAAGCAAGTCTCCCGCCTCAGCCTCCCAAGTAGCTGGGACCACAGGCGCCCGCCACAACGCCCAGCCATTTTTTGGTTGCAGCCATTGTTGTTGTTTGGCAGGCCCACGCTGGGGATACGAACCCGCCATCTTAGGTGTATATGGCTGGTGCCTTAGCCGATTGAGCCATAGGCGCCGAGCCATGCTTTGGGTTTTTATGGAAGTTAAAAAGGTTGCCTATAGTAGTTAATAAATCAAAACATCTTATTTTCTAAACAAGTGAACAACAGAGTATTAACATTATGCTTCACGATGTTGTTGCACCTCTCCAGTAGTAACACACATCAATGTAATACCCATGAGTTTGCAAAATTTCACTACCATTTTTTTAAGAAAGCTTATCAGATCCCTGGACTTGAACAGAGGAACACATCTAGATTACAAGATGTAAAGCTAAGAGGACCTTCCTAAAGGCAAAACATCAGACATTAACAAAAGGAAACAAACTATGACGGTATGTTCCCTGAGACACTGAATCACTGGGCAAAACTCAACAAAGCAAAATATAAGCATATTTATCAAAAACAAGAAGCTCAACAGTAATTACCTGAGGATGGAGCCAAGATCAGTTTTCTGGGACACACCACCACATCCCCTTATGATGTCCATCCTGTAGCCCTTATTTATAGAAGTCATCAGGCACCTTTGTTCCAACCCAGCTTATGCTCCAAAATTAAGGTGCCTACAGATAATTGACTGCCACAAAATAATCCATTTTGTCTGCTGCCAAGATCCTAACATATGCCACCCTATCCCATTTTGGAATCTTGAGTCCATTCTCCAAGCTTCAATTGTAATTCTTTTGGCTATTTATGGCTACAAAGAAGAGATACTAGATACAAAAAGTCACATATTGTAACTTTGTGTAATGACTCCCATTCAAGAGAATACATTCCAGCAATAAAGAACAAACTAGATCGATATATACCACACAGATGGATTTCAAAAACTTTATGTGGTGAGAAAGGAAAAGACACAAAAGGCTATGTGCTAGCTATGTACTGTGCAATTCTATTTATATAAATTCCTATAGCAGGAAAAACTAATCTATGGTGGCAAAAAGATTAGTGGTTGCCCATGTAATAAGAACTGAATAGACAGAGGCACAAAACACATTTATTGGGGTGATGGAGATGTTTCATGTCTTAGAGGAGCAATTTCCGTGTGTATACATTCATGAACAGAACTGTACATCTAAAATCTGTGCATTTTATTTTACATAAATTACATTTCAGTGAAAATTCATTTTTTAAAAAAGCTCATCATAATAGTAAATGTAGAAAAAACAAAACCAGAGTTAATTTCACCAGTCTGCTAAAATATAGTTTGATCAAAGAATGCAGTTGTCTTATTTTGCATTTTTCTTTGGAGATATCATCATTAATGAAACTAGAGCTACTTTCTCTTTACACAAAATTTAATCTTGTCCCAAGATAAATGGACCCATAACACTTATAGAATTGATGGGATACTATAAGCAACTTTCATGTACAGTTCCTTAAAACAAAAATACTAGTTCTATCAATTAAACAAATTATACGTAGTTAAAACTCTACAATCCATAAAGTGTACTTTAAATTGTTATGTAATACTTAATTTCACATCCATGTGGAAGTTTTAGTTTTTATTATGATGTACTGTATGAACTCAATACAACACAGAAAACTTAAAAGTAAAATGACATCTTTAAAGCGTCCTTGGTTTACATAGAATTGAATGCCATCAGATCACTAATCCAAGTGATCAACATAAGTGCCAAGACTCCAGACTCAAAAAAGAGATAGTAAACACGGAAGTTAGGATTAGCAATTATTTTGTTTGGGTATGGTATTTCATAACAGTTTTAAATACAATAAGCAACTAAAATACAGGTTCTGCTTCAGAGGTGGCAATTGGCCAAGTTTGCTATAATTTTTCATAAGCATTTTACTTAAATCAAGCAGACTTTTAAAAATCATGTGAAATTTGACAAAGGTTAGGTTTGTCAATAAAACCCTGGGAGTTTTCACAGCTATTTTTCAAAAGCTTTAAGTATTACAAAGCAATAATCAGTTATACGTGTAAAACATCTCATTTCAAAACACCCAACACCTATTTCGGTCCTATCTTAGTAAAAAATATTCCATAAAAATCTGTCAATAATCCAGTACAACCATGGGGTTTTCCAATTACTTCCAGAGTGTATGAGGTACTATTTATTTTAATTATAAGTAATAATAATGGCAGAAATTGAAGCAAGAAATACCTCGGTAGGAGTTATATGACGTTTACATAATGTCAAACATGGTTCACTCTCTTAAGGAGGCTCACTGATACAGTCGTTGAACGCCCACAGCGTCTCTCAGCCATTAAAGGGCTGACTACAGGCTCAATGAACAAAAACATGTACGCTGTCAAAATCAAATTGGGATATAGGGCTGACTTAACACAGCAACCCTAGAACTTGCACTCTTTTAATTATTTTATTATGCTTAATCTAATTTAGAATATGTGTATCAAACACTATGTAAAAGATTCTGGGCTGTGACCTGAAAGAATAAGATTTTGAACAGTTTAGAGGTGAATCAAAAAGCTACCAAATAGAAACTGGTTGACTTAAAGAACTACCAATGTCACCCCTAGGTGATGGGTAAAGAAATAAGGAACAGAAAGACTCTGGGCCGAGCCGGTTCATTATCTATCTTTTAATATAACCCTAGAAACGTTTCCAATTCTAAGCAGACTAGCGAAGGACAAAACCCTGTGGCAGGCCTAGGGGGTCATATAGCGATCGGGTGGGCGAAGACAGGCGTGTGGGCGGAGAAAAGCCCAGGTGCGAGGGCGCCAGCATCGTCACTATAATAATGAGAAGGCAGAGAACGTCATCAAGGGGCTGGAGAAGGGGCAGGGGGCCACACAGACCAAGGGAGGGACACGTGGTCACAGAAGGGAGCCGGGAGCGGAGAGGCAGCATCCAGGACGTCTCGTGAAGTGAGTGGGGGAGGGGGAAGAGTACTTACTTCGATAATCTTCTCCTTCTTTTTCTGCTCCGCCTTTTTACTGCCCCCGGCCTGAGCCTGTTTCTTGGGGGGCATTGCGGAGAAAGATGACAGCGGCCACACTTAAGCGCAGCTGGATACCGTCAGGGGTTTTGGCCCTGCGGCAAGAAGGGGAAGAAGACCGGGGCCACAGTCGCCGCACCGCACGGAAAGTAAGTCGCTCATTCGCCCCCTAAACGCGGCCTTTGCGACAGGTCGGCGCCGCGGAGCATTGTGGGAAGCGAAGAGAGGCGCCCGGAAGCGGAGCTGCGCGTGCGCGTTTGCTGCGTCTCGCCTAGAGCGGACAGGGACGGGACGTGGGAAAATGACTACACGTCACACGCGATATTACGCACTCCCGGGGCCTTTTCTAGATGGAGAGAAGCTTGCGGGTGAATCTGGGCAAGGGGATCGAGACCTGTGTGGGTCGGGACTTCTCGCGCTTCATTCACTGAGCGTGAGCGACTCTTTTGTCCATCTTGGCTTCAGGTGTAAAGTTTTCCTACCCACCCTGAGTGACTACCGAGCGGCTGCCGCAATTCGGGGCTGCTTCGTGGGCCAGGTTACTCAGCTACTTTCATGTGCCCTGGTGAGGCAGGGCTGGACGGCCCGCAAGTGTTTCAGATACCTACGAGGATTACAAAGAAATGAGAATTTCTTTCCTTTTATGTGAAGGGTCTCTTTATTTGAAGAGTTACAGAGAAGAGAGCACTTAACTTTTAAGTACTACGTATTTGTTAAGTTATTTTCAGCCTTTGTGAAAGTGCCTAGATCAGTGGTTCTCAACCTTTTTTTTTTTTGCAATTTTTGGCCGGGGCTGGGTTTGAACCCGCCAACTCCGGCATATGGGGCTGGCGCCCTACTCCTTTGAGCCACAGGCGCCGCCCGATTCTCAACCTTCTTAATGCTTCGACCCTTTAATACAGTTCCTTATATTGTGACGAAAATAATTTTATGATTGGGGTTCACCACAACATAGGGAACTGTATTAAACGGTCATGGCATTAGAAAGGCCTAGATGATTCCCCAAAACTACTTTATGATGTGAAAGTAAGCTCACTTAGTTTGAGCTTACTTTAAGTGCCTGGTAAATGCAGAAACTGCCTGGACTTAAGGACACATTATTTAATCAAATAATCACAACAATTAGGTGGGAGTTGTCACTGTGCCTATACAGACGAAACACCAAAAAAAAAAGGAAGAAAGATGTTCAAGGTTATTTTAAGGGCTGAGTCAGGAGTCCTAACCTCAGTTGTAACTTCGGCAGACATGCCTGTCATCTAACATTACAAAAGTATATCCTGTTTAAAAGGGTACATACTGTTAATATTTGTACAAACCAAAATACTGTCTTTATAATTAATGGCTCTTTTTTAAAATGATTGTTGTTGAAACTGTTAGGAAGCATTGTGTTGTGGAGCCAATAATCATTTTCATAGATAAAAGGTTTTGAGATTTTTTTAATTAATTTGCACAGGGAGAACTATAAGTCCCTATAATTAAACAGTTGATTATTTCTTTAGTAACCTTACACATAATATAATGTCAGAAGATCCCAAGTACAGTGGGTTTGTGTATAACTTCATTTGGGCTTCTATTTTAGGTTAATGGACAACCCCTCTTTTACTTATTTTCATCCTTGTTTATTTTTTGTTTTTATCATAGTTCTTGTCAGAAGACAGACAAACTGAGTTTTATAATCTGTTTGATTATTTAGGGATCATGTCTTTTAAGACCATTCCTGAGGGTAGAATGTAGTTGCTTTAAATTGCTCTTTTTACTGGCTTATAAAGACAAATTTTGAGTTTTTGTCCTGTGAAGAATTTTACTGGTAATTGTTATTATGAAGTCATTGAATTAAAAGTGACAAATATGGGGAAGTTAGAATCTAGAATCTCATATTGTTGCATTAGTGGCTCCAGGTCCTTGGTACCTAACTCCTTTCTGCCTCTGATCTTTCCTTTTGTTTCTTCCTGAAGTACTGTATAGGTAGAGAACAAAGATCCTTCCTGCTTCAAATGAAAAATATACATCTCTACATATAATACCTGCTATATACATTCACCTTATACATTCATACATTCATTTGTCCATAGACTTTAAAAATAATGAAGTCCTACTCATTGAATTCCCTGGTTTTTGAAATAAAGTAAATGTTTTCTGTGGTCCCCAATAGCAAATGAAAGCAGGATTGAGAATCTTACCCCTTCCACTCCTATATTTATTGACTTTATAATTCAAACTAAAATTTCACAAAACAAAAGTTAGAAGATAAAACCCAAGGGTTACAAATTGAAATGCTCTAGAAAGCAAGGATATACACTTGAGTGACAGGATAAGTGAAATACTATAGGAAGTGAAAGACTATAGGAAATAGTGGGAACGGAGTTCAACCTGGGGTAAACGCCCACCATAAAGAAAAATAGTGCCACACCTGACTGGTTTGATTTGGTAGATAAGGTAAGAGCTAGGATGCCATGGGACTCTACCCAGGACAACAGAATGACACTCTATCTCAAAGAAGGAAAAAAAAAAAAGAAGAAATTATTGATTGTTAGCCAGCACCCAAAGTCTTTCCTGGGTGTGTGGTTGGAGACCAGGTAGGAGATTACCCATTAAATTAAAATTTCTACTTTAAAAACAAGGAAGCAAAATTTTCCCCCTTTTTCATCCCACAGAGCCAGATCCTAGGTACATAATTTAAGACTGAGTGGGTAGATTGTCCCTGCCATTTCCCCACTGTGCCTAGGGTTTATGACCTCAAGAAAGAGAAGAGGATAGGAATTTTTCAGGTAATTAGAAGAATACATACACAGTATTGTAAGTACAGTGGTGGTAGGCCAGTGGCAGTGATTTTGCTCTTCAGTAGGTTCTTGGTCTCGGTGATTCGAAGAATGAATCCACAGACCACAGATCAGTGCTAAGACAGGATTTATTTACAGAAAAGCAAACAGAAGTGCCAGAGCTCCTGGCAGAGAGAGAAAACTCGAGTTAGGAGATAAAAGTGCTCTCTCTCCCACTCTGTCTGTCTGTAGGCTCTTTGTCTGGGACCCTCAGTAGTTAGATTTAGCCAGGCTAGGTAGTTATGTTTAGCGTTTAGTGTGTCTGGGACATTGTGTTTGGGACATGTCTGGCCCTTGATAGTTACATTTAGAGGTGCCAGGTAGTGGTGCCACCTTACATTTAGGGGTGCCATTTAGCAAGTCTGGAATATGTCTGGAACAACATGTCTGGGTTGCAAATGAATGGCTACAGTCCCTTTCATTCCCAGGCCTAGGAAATGGGGATCCCCTGCCCACCCTCCAGGCTGCTGGTTCTGTTGCTTGCTGCCACTGCACCAACATTGCCAAGGTGGCAGCTGGTTCGTGCCCCCCAGCTCCATGAGCTGGCTGGGATACCACTTGTCAGGTATCAGCAGGATCCATACTAATCCTTAGTTTCAGTCTTTACTGTTTTCACTGGTTTATGTTTTCCAAGCCTAATTTTCCAGCCTTACTATGCATTCTGTGAACAGTCTTTACAATAATTTTTTTCTACTTAAATTAAAAATGATTTTAGTTGTTTGTAATCAAGCACTCTGTTATGGGCTTAATTATGTTCCTCTGGAATTTATGTTTGAGTCCTAGGTCTTATTACCTCACATTGTGATTGTATTTGGAGATGAGGGAGTCTTTTAAGAGGTGATTAAGTTAAAAGGAGGCCCTTTATGTGGGTTGTAATCCAATCTGACTAGTGGCCTTACAAGAAGAGGGAATTTGAGATCCTAAAGATGTGTGTACACAGAGGAAAGAGACATGGCTAGAAGGCGGCAGAGAGAAGCCTCAGAAGAGACCATCCCTGCTGACACCTTGATCTTGGACTTCTAGCCTCCAGAATTATGAGAAAATAAGTTTTGTTATTTAAGCCACCCAATCTGTGGTACTTTGCTATATATGACAGACCTAGTAAACTAATATAAACTGATAGATAAAGGATGAAACCATGCTATTGGGTAGTGGGCAGAGGCAAGACTACTAGTTTGTCTAAAATTCTTGTCATAAATGGGAGAATAATTTGGCCATATAATTAATGATCCATTTCATGGGTTCAGGCAGTACATATTAGAAAGTATTTTGATTTAAGTATTGAACATTTAAAAATTCTTATGACATCTCGGCAGTCTTCTTTAAGACACTTTTTTCCTCCAAAATGCACTATTATAGGCTCGGTGCCTGTAGCTTAGCGACTAGGGTGCCAGCCACATACACCAAAGCTGGCAGGTTCAAATCGAGCCCGGGCCTGCCAAACAACAGTGACAACTACAACCAAAAAGTAGCCAGGTGTTGTGGCGGGTGCCTGTAGTCCCAGCTACTTGGGAGGCTGAGGCAAGAGAATTGCTTAAGCCCAAGAATTGGAGGTTACTGTAAGCTGTGACAGCACAGCACTCTGGGGCGACAGTGAGATTCTTGTCTCAAAAAAACAAAAAGAAAATACACTATTATTAAAGTTTGCCAGTGTTTCAGTAGAGCATATAAAATCTCTTTTACCTTGTCAGTTTGGTTTCAATACTATAAACTTTCATTTCAACCTACACTGACAAAATTTTTTCAAGTGGGTGACTTAAATGGGTAATTCTATTTGAAGTATTTCTTGGTTCCCTTATGATAATAGTTATTATGGCATTTGTCAAGAAATCAAGATGTACAATTTCCAAATATTTTTTGCTTCATTGAAGCTAAAATCATTTCCATGATTTCAATCAGCCACGTCATTTCTCTAGTGATAGTTTTCTAAGAGTTTCTCATGTCTTTTTGTATTCAGTACAGGGGTTCCATGCATCCTCAGCCTAATAACCTCTGCTTTTTATCTTCTGTTAGTTTTTATCTCTCATTTAGGCCAACTTTTCCCATTCCCCATTCCCTCACTCCACATATTATTCTCTTGTGCTTTAGAACTTTTCATAATTCTACATATCCCAAGCAAAACTGTCTACATCTAAGAATCATCATTAGAAATTCTGAGTCATCTTTGATTCCTTTTTTAACCTCCTAATTCTTTTAAATCCTAGTGATTCTACCTCTTAAGTATCTTTCCAATTATCTCCTCCCTACCTTACTACTTTATTTCAGGGACACATTTTTTTGCTTGGACTATTTCATGTTACTGTTAACTTGTTTTCCTTGCTCCAATTTTGATAGTGTCACCCTATTTCATTTTCTTTTTTTAAATTTAAGGAGGGACAAATGTTTTTGGTTGCATGAATCACTTTTGTAATGCTGGACTCACAGCTATAAGTGTGTCCATCACCCAAAGAGTGTTCATTATATGCATTAGATAAGTTTTTACCTCTCCCCTCCTCCCCACTTCCCTCGGCATGATTTCCACTGAGGTTTACACTCCTGTATGAAAATATGCTCATCGGACACTTCACTTAGGATAATAGTTTCTAGTTCTGTTCAAATTGTTGAAAAGGTATTAAGTCATCCTTTTTTATAGCTAAGTGATACTCCACAGTATACACATGTTACATTTTGTTAATCTACTCATATATTGATTCTACATCTTTGCATTTGTGAATTGTGCTGCCATAAACTTTTGATTGTAGGTGTCACCGTATGTTTTTACTTTTTTGAAGAATTCTGATGTACAAACCTACAGATTTTATTTTATGTGGATGGTTATGGTATAGTCATTTTATTTTATATGAGTGATTGCTCTATAGTTACAATAGTGTCATTTTTCCCTATAAGAAGTATAAACATTTTTTTGGTACTATTTATACAGTCTTAGAAGACAAAATCTAGACCCTATAAAGAATTTCTCCTTCTTTGAAAGTTTATAAACGGAGCGTCATGATTATGTTTTCTTCTTCATTTTCTTATAACAATGCATATTAAATACATCTTAAATGTAACAGGTGCTTAAGAAACATATGTTGCAGTGGTTCTCAAAATATGCTCATGTGGAAGAGTTTAGTGAGTTGGTGTAGGACAGTGATTTTCAACCGGTGTGCTGTGGCATGTACTGTGAGAGGATCTTTTGTGCTGCAAAAAAAGATCATTAATTAAATTGTTTTCAAAAGAAGTTCAAAGCACAGTAAGCATATTTTCTTTACTCTTTTTTTTTTTTTTTGGGACAGAGCCCCTAGGTAGAGTGCTATGGCATCACAGCTCACAGCAACCTCCAACTCCTGGGCTCAAGCGGAGTCTCCTGCCTCAGCCTCCCAAGTAGCTGGGACCACAGGTGCCCGCCATAACGCCTGGCTATTTTTTGTTTGCAGCTGTCATTGTTTGGCAGGCCTGTGCTGGATTTGAACCCACCACCTTAGGAGTATGTGGCTGGCGCCTTAGCCACTTGAGCCATAGGCACTGACCCTTCTTTATTCTTTTTCTTTTCTGTTTTTTTTTTTTTTTTGAGACAGAGTCTCACTATGTCGACCTTGGTAGACTGTTGTGGAGTCACAGCTCACAGAAACCTCCAACTCTTGGGCTTAAGCAATTCTCTTGTCTCAGCCTCCCAAATAGCTGGGACTACAGGTGCTCACTACAATACCCAGCATTTTTTGTTACAGTTGTCATTGTTATTTAGCAGGCCTGGGTTGAGTTCGAACCCACCAGCCTCAGTGTATGTGGATGGTGCTGTAACCTCTGAGCTACAGGCTCCAAGTCTACTCTTTTTCTTGATCAACATAATTTAAATGTGCTGCATAAGTTGAACTATAGGTTCAAGTGTGCCATGAGATAAAAAAAAAAGTTGAAAAACACTGGCCTAGGATGATCTACTAAATTAAATAATTTACAGAGAAGTCATGTTATTTTTTTTTTTTTCAATTTTAAGCTTTGTTCCGTCATCGTACTTCTTATTTTTCTTTAGGTTGCCCTGGGTAGAGTGCTGTGGTGTCATAGTTAATAGCAACCTTAAACTTTGGCTCAAGCCATTCTTTTGCCTCAACCTCCTGACTAGGGACTACAGGCATCTGCCACAATGCCCAGCTAGATTATTTATTTATTTATTTTAATTGTAGATAGAGTCTCACTCTGTGCCCTGGGTAGTGTGCTATGGTATCAGTAGTTCACAGCAACCTCAAACTCTTGGGTTCAAGCAAATCCCTTGCCTCAGCTGCCCATTTAGCTGGGACTACAAGTACTGGCCACAATGCCTGGCTATGTTTTAGAAACAAAGTCTCACTCTTGTTCTGGCTGGTCTCAGGCTATCCACCCACCTTGGCTTCCCAGAGTGCTAGGATTACAGGTGTGAGCCACCATGCCCTCCAACCTTATACTTGTTCTTAAAAAATTAATAGCTAGGGTTTTTTGCTAGTATTTTACCAAAAGAAGAAGAAGAGGGGGGCGATGCCTGTGGCTCAAGGAGTAGGGTGCTGGCCCCATATGCCGACAGTGGTAGGTTCAAACGGGTTCAAACCCAGCCCCAGCCAAAAAATTGCCAAAAAAAAAAGGAGGAAGTGGAGGATGAGGAGGACCAGGAAGAAGGCATAATTAATGTTAGTTGATACTATATAATTTGGGTCACAGTGTAAAAAAAGTAAAGAATTCAATATTGATTCATTAATTTCCAAATAGGTTTACTCCAAGAAATATTAGGAATCTAAAATCAGGAGATTAGATAACTGGATATGGGGGCTAAGGGGAAAGAAGTCAGGAAATAGAAGAGAACTTGAGGTGTCAAGCTTGGGCAGATGATCAATGCTGGTGCTAGGTGGGTTATGTAGGGATGTATTGAGTGTGTAGAAGCATAGATAGCTAGGTACCCAGTCTGGCTCTCTTGAATTTAAGGTGCTTGAGATTTTAGTACTCCAGCATTTTAAAAAAATTATTAAAATGTAAAATTTGAGTAGGCCCTTGCTTGCTTGCATATTAACTGCACAGAACCCCTTATTCTGACAGCAAATATTGCTGTTTGTCAAGCAGGAGGGGGAGACAACTCTGACAGCAAATATTAACTGCTGTTTGTCAAGCAGGAGGGGGAGACAACTCCAGGATCATGCCTTTCTTTTGCAGGAAAGAATGAATGCCCTGGCTCAGCGCCCGTAGCACAGTGGTTACGGATGGCGCCAGCCTCATGCACCCAGGGTGGCGGGTTCAAACCCGGCCTGGGCCAGCTAAAACAACAATGACAACTGCAACAAAAAATAGCTGGGCATTGTGGCAGGCACCTATAGTCCCAGATACTTGGGAGGCTGAAGCAAGAGAATCACTTAAGCCCAAGACTTTGATGTTGCTGTGAGCTGTGATGCCATGGGGCACTCTACCCAGGGACCATAGTGTCTTAGTGAGACTCAATCTCAAAAAAAAAAAGAAAAGAATAAAGAATACCCTTGAGAAAGTTTTGAGTAGCTGCTCTGTATGGTTAGGGGGAGTGAGAATTATAAGAAATACCTGTAGCTCCTTAATGGACTGCCTTGGTGAAATGGGCATGGGGAGGGATTCGGCTCTCCTACCATGAGATCTCATGAGAGTATCAGCGATTGGCAGTTTCTGTATCTGTGGTGCAAGTAGCCAGGCGATCACCTCTAGAAGTAGCAGCAGGAGTAGGCAGTCGGGGAGCATGCTATTCTATCAGGGACCGACTTACTCTGACTCATTCTCTTCTCCTGCCTGCAGGATGCCTTCACGGCATCTCTGTTATAGCCTGCTAAGACTCATTCTCCTATTGAGACTGCTTTTTTTTTTTTTTTTTTGCAGTTTTTGGCTAGGACTGGGTTTGAACCCGCCACTACTTGAGCCATAGGCGCCGCCCAAGACTGCTTCTTTCTCTGAAAGACTCTCTCTCTGGCTAGAGCGAATAGCCCTCAGGTGCCTCAGGGTAATTGTTCCCAAGCAAGGTGGCTCAGTGGTCCTGTCCGCAACCTAGATAAGTCTGGTGAGACCTGGCCAGTTTGGTGGTGGTGGGCTGTGACACTGCTGACTCCCAGAAATCTGGTTACTCAAGGTGGTATCTGGGACTAAAGCAACACAGACTTCTCCCTTCCGTTCCCTCAAATTTCCCTCCCTCATTCTAGCTCAGTGGTTCTCAACCTTCCTTTTGCCGTGACACTTTAATACAGTTTTCACGTTGTGGTGACCCCCAACCATAAAATTATTTTCATTGCTACTTATGGTTGGGGGGTCACCACAACATGAGGAACTGTATTAAAGGGTCTCAGCATTAGGAAGGTTGAGAACCACTGCTCTAGTAGCATAAATGCTCCCTATTTCATCCTTTTGTTAAGACAGATCTGAAAGATTTTGCTCTTCTGTCTTGTTAATCTTTCTCTGTCTCTAAGTACCTGTGTCACATCGTTTGGTTTTAGCTGTGCATCTGGTACGTGAGCCAGAATTTGGGGTTTAACAACACTAGTGTAATATCTCTGTGGAGAAATCCAATGACATACAGGTATTTGACTTTTAAACTCAGAATGTTTGGAACATATGGGTGTCCATGGGAATGGATTACTTTGAGAGAGATTATACAGAGCTAAAAAAGAATAGCAATGTGGGGAACAATGTTTAAAAAGCAAATATAGAAAATGTGCTGAGGCAGGAAAGTGAGAAGAGGGGCCTGGTAGGGATGTGTAGGGAGAGGCATCCCTTTCTGGTTGGTTGGGTTTCAACAGGGCCTCGTAATTTGGACTTTTGGGTTGGCTTAAAAGTGTGGCTGCTTTCTCATTCAGAATTAACAGGAGCCATAACTGGCATCCAATTTAGGACCTGGAAGACTGAGGTGAGTGGATATTCCAAACTGTATTGCCCTGTATTTCTTTTCTTGTATATGTAAATGGATCTCCATCTCCTGATAACCTGCATTTTAAGAGGACTTTTTTATAATTAGGATATTATATTTAGGGTATGGTTGCCCTTGTTGCCTTTTGGGGGGTATATTCTTCCCCCTGATCTCACATGGCTGGCTCATGTTCATGCTACAGGTCTCACTCAGTTCAGATGCCAGTTCCTCTATGGTTATCCCTGCCCACCGTATCTAAAGGACCTCTATCCCTGACCCCCAGTTAATCTTTATCTCATCATTTCTTTTATTTCTTCAATTAAAGATTATTCATAATCTGTAATTACTTTGTGTTTTTGTCATTATTTTTTACTTGGATATCTCTTGTCCCACAAAGTAAGCTTCATAGGAGCCAGGGACTTTGGCTCTCTTGTCAACACTGGGTAAATAGTGCCTAATGCCAGCCTGGCTCCTACAAAGAGCTCCATAAATGTGTTTTTAAAACTGTGCTTGGGAACTAGGGTAAGAGCTGAGTATTCTTTCCCCATTTGCACTATAAGAATACATTTAGTTTTGGCATTTATCTTATCTTTTGAAAATGAATTTAATAAAAGCCTCAGGACCAAGATGTTAAGAGCACTTTGATCTATCTGAGGATTTTTCCAGTAAGAATGAGGATGTACTATTTGTCACCAAGTACTAAGATTCCACAAAAGGACATCACTAATAGGTGGTATTTCTGGGATTAATGTCTTATCTAGGTGTACGGACACATTCGTGGGCTTCTTTTCTTCCAGTTTCCTTGATGATGCCTCAGCTGCTTATTGTGGAATGTGTGTTTATAATTGTGGGGCCCAGGGAGTGGACAAGGTAGAAATGTATAAATCTTGGTGGTCTGGACTTGAAATGGCACATCCCTCTTCAACGATGCAAGTTGGTGACACGAAATCAGAAAACATTAACAAAATTCTGCAAGAGACAATAGGTCTCTTGTCACCAGCAATCATATTTTCTAAATTAAAAAGTGGAAAACAGTCCAACAAATTTTGTTTATGTTCTTGTGAGAACATAAAGATTAAACATTTGAAATAGAATCAGTCTTAAAAACATTTACATGCCATCAGTATATGTGAGATGATGTGGAACCGTAGTAAATAAAATGATTTCTCACCTAGGGCAGTCAGAGGGCTTTGTAGAAGAGGTGCTGCTTGAACTCTGGAAGTGAAGTTTGCCTAGCAGAGCATAGAGCGGAGAATATTCCAGGCAGAGGAAATAGCATATGCAAATAAGTGAATGTGTGAAAGTATATGACATTTTCAGAGAATTACAATGATTTGGTGAAGGTGGTGTGTTGAGACAGTGGCAAGAGATAAAGCTAAAATCATAGTAGGACCAGATTTTAAAGGGCTTTATATATCATTTTAAAGAGCTTGGGCTTTAAACTGAAGTTATTAGTGAGCCATTGGAGGTTTTTATAGAGATATATGATCTCACATCTGTATTTTATTCAAGATAAATCTGACAAAAGGCAAATTACAATGGGGAGAGACTAGACATAGGGAAATCAATTATTGGGCTACTGCAATAGACTTACAGAGGAATGGTGACAGGCCGTGCAAAGATAGTAATGATGGAAAGAAAAAGATAAATTGGGGGGGGCTAACAAGGTCCCACATGTAAAGGGTACATGTGGGAAGACCTAAAGAAAGAGTCCTATCTTGATACATTACTAATAATAATGATTTTTTATGTTTAATACTCAATTATTAATTGTTAATACATTACAAATATTATTAAAATAGGGAACAAAGTCTAAACAAAGGGAGATAGTTGTGAGGGGTTCAATTTAGACTGATTTTCCAGGCTCTGAACAAAAAATGAGAGATCCTGTCACTTTAATATTCCCACAGCCTAATGTGTTGTATA
>CAUYQV010077544.1:0-19193 GCA_963574575.1 Galagoides demidoff
AGTGCTGTGGTGTCACAGCTCATAGCAACCTCCAACTCTTGGGCTTAAGTGATTTCTCTTGCCTCAGCGTCCCAAGTAGCTGGGACTACAGGTGCTTAGCTTTATTTTTTGGTTGCAATTGTCATTGTTGTTTAGCAGGCCCGGGCCGGGCTCGAACCCACCAGCCTCTGTGTATGTGGCCGGCGCCCTACTCACTGAACTATGGGTGCCAAGCCTGATCTCTTATGATTTTTATTAAATGCTTTCCATTTTTTTTTAATAAAAAAATACTGTGGGTTCTAGATGATCCTATATTCCTCTGGGGAAATGAGTTTTAAATTGTTGCATGTGGTTAATTAAGAGCATCGTGTTACATAAGCAGGATTGCTCAGATTTAAGAGTGGGTTTAGAATCTTTTGGTAAAACCTGATCTGTTTTCTGGTTACTGTGCTTTGAGGTCATCTGTCGTGATGCCTTTCTTCGTAGGTGAACTAGATTCTAGCTTTTACTGTACGATGAAAGTATAAAGCTCTCTAATTATTTTCTTCGACATTTCAACCACTCGTAGCTTGGCCTCTCACCCTGCGATCCTTTTCCACTGACAAACAACTTTGAGATGGAAATTGGAGCGGTCGGGTTCACTTCTCACCCCTTCCCTTCCCTGCAGGACTTGGCCCATCAAGTCCTGGCTGCTTTAAAAGATCCGATCACCAATCTCTGACTCCTATGCCCGAAAGACTGTTGGAAACACCCCTTAGCTCTGCTTTCTTTCTACATCCTGCCCGACGCTATTTAACAATCTGCAAATGCCTTGACTAAAAATATCAAAAGCTGGGCTCACCTCCAATGTGGTCTCCTCCTCTCCAGGTTCTTGTCTCCACAAGTTCTCACTGCCTCGAGAGCTCTCTGGCACCTTCACAGATGTGTGTTTTATTGTATTTACCTTTTCTAGCATTTCTTGGGATCCATTTGGCCAACTATAAACCAATCCATCATCCCCAGTAGCAGAAAGCTTCCGTTGCCACACTCTCGAGCTCCAAAATAAAGCCCTAAAAATGAAAGAAAATGATCGACAGGAAAAAATTCTCATCAATGGAAAATGTTTAAGTAAATGCGTGACCATGTTGCAAATGAGATTGTTGGCTAATTTGATTATCCAAATAACTCTTGGGGTTACATTTGTTTGGTCCTTCAAGATTCTAACTTGTAAGATATAATTTTTAAAGTACTAGAATATATATAATGCAATAGAACCTATACATATATATATATTTTTGAGACAGAGTTCCAACCTATAGCCCTCGGTAGAGTGCAGTGGCATTACTGCTCAGTGCCCAGTGCTCACTGAAGCCTCAAACTCTTGGGCTTCAGCCTCCCAAGTAGCTGGGATTATAGGCATCAGCCACATGCCTGGTTATGTTTTGGTTATAATTGTCATTGTTGTGTGGGCCCGGGCTGGATTCGACCCCACCAGCTCCAGTGTATGTGAACTTGAGCTACAGGCACCGAGCCAGAATGTATAATATATTTATTTCACTTAAAATCTAAGAAATAGCATGTTCTTGCCACAGAAAGCACTTTCATGATTAGCTCCAGCATTGGCTGTTTATTGTACACAAGCCCTTTAATCCGCGTTCTCATTAAATACAACTCAAGAAATACACAAAAGGATTACTGCTATTTATATTTTCAAGATTAGGAAACAAACAAAGGAAGAAAGAGAAACTTATTTAAAGGCACAGTGTAGTCGCTGGAGAAGCCGGAATTTCAACTCGTGTATTTGAGTCCAAAGCCCAATCTATTATATATACTAATCAATAAATTCAGCCTGGGTAAGATCCAGAGAGAAAACATCAAGTGTGCAGGTAATCAGAATGTTCCTATGAAACCGTCTTCTCAAAAAATGCTAGCATTCCTGTTATTGCATGTACCAACAAAAAGGACGAATGAAGTAAATGCTTTCACCTCCACTCATCGGATCCACCTAATTTGTGAGAATTTTTTAATAATTTTGAGGGTCCCCACTGGGAAAGTCAGCACTGATTGTGTAAGCTTCCCCGGGAGCTGCAGCTGTCCCCGCGTCCCCGCTCGTTAGTTCAATAAGGCGGAAATGAAGATGAAGGCTGTGGGGGCCCCAGTGATGATAATATTGTTGGACTTTAGGATGTTATTAACAATTTGCAATACAAATGAGCCGTCTGCGGGAGGGGAATCGTGGTGTGATCATACCTCATCAGCGCAAGAATTAAAAACAGACTAGCGTGGGGAGTACAGATGCCCATATTAGGAACTAAGTTTTTAGCCTGCCAGTTGAATTCAAGGTCAGAATACCTGAGCTCAGATTTATTACTCTTCCCCGATCATGGGCGAAGCTGGGATACCTTAGTGCATGAATGTGGACAGAGGCTCCTTTGCATCCAAATGAAACACACAGTCATGGGCCACTGAGATGTGTGTTAACATCACTCACACAGCACACATTGAAGACCAGAAAACACTGTGGAGGTATCGCCCTCGTATCATCCAGACAATCTTACTGCAGCTCCTTTAATGTGTTAACTCTTGAGTATTTAATGGACCCTCATTCCCACTGTGTGCAACCTAATGGAAGCTCTATCCGAAATGGGAGTTAAGTGTTTCTGAACAGTTAGGAGGGCTGAGGATACATGTATAAAGACTTACAAATGTAAACAATTCTGTCTCCAGAGACTACAGTCTCTAGTATAAAATGAATGTTGCCTTTAGTTGAATTTGTCTTTTTTCAATGGGGTTTAGTTTCAATGAAGCCCTTTCAGATGGTCTTAAAATATTTTCATTTTTTTTACACATATTAAGATTCGATTTTCTCTGTTTTGACAACACATTTTAAAGGTTATTGAAAAAGGATTTCTTGGAAGCAATTAAAATGAATCTTTAAGAATAGCAAACAGTCCCACTCTGGATCTTATGACTTTTTTGCTTGAAAAGATTTTTGTTTTGAAATGAAAAAAAAAAAAAAAACATGTTTGAGCCTTAAATGGGAAATAGTCAAATCCTCTATAGACTATAACTATTAAGAAAAGAGTATAATTGTGATGGATGTGTTACTTAGTTCAATGTGAGCATTTCACATTGTATGTCAAATCAGTACACTGAACCCCATAAATGCATCAGTGTACACAGTTATGATTTAATAAAAAATAGAAACCACCCTCCAGTCCTTGCACACTACAGATGATCACATAATAAACATATGTGTAAAGGCAGCACTTAAATTTCCATGTGAATCACCTGGCAGCCTTTTAAAAACACAGATTGGTGGGTCAAGCAACAGTTTCCAATTCAGTAGGTCTGGGGTGAGATCAGGAATGAGCTTTTCTAGCAAGCCCCCGAGTGAAACTGATGCTGCTGGTCAGAGGGAGCGTGTTTTCAGATGACTGTTCTTGGACCACGAGACTTAAACTGGAAGCAAGAAGCTGCAGCTCCATTTACAGTCACCAAACTGTGGAAACAGCCTAAACGCCCACCAACCCAGGAATGGATTAACAAGCTGTGGTATATCTACACCATGGAATACTATTCAGCCAAAAAAAAGATGGAGACTTTACATCTTTCATAATAACCTGGATGGATTTGAAACATATTCTTCTCAGTAAAGTACCACAAGAATGGAGAAGCAAGAATCCAACATGCTCGATTTTGTTAAGAGGACGATAGTACGTGGTGGAGAGTGGGGAAAAGGCGGAGGGAGCAGAGAGAGCAAAGGAGGGAGGGAGGTGGGGGTTCACAGCGTGTGGCAGGGTGCTTGCAGGCAGGACCCGTTGGCAGGCAAGAGCGACTTTACCTAACAAATGCAATCAGCGTAACCTGGTTCTCTGTACCCTCAATGAATCCTTCACAATATAAAAAAAGAAAAAGCTGTGGCTGCAATTGTCTTTCACACACGGGCAAGTAGAGAACTGACCTAGGAGATTACAATCTAGAAAAAGCAGATAAGGAAGGCTGTGTGGCTGCAGCGGCCTCGCAAGCTCCAGGGAACTGTGTGGTGAGCAGTACAGACCCCTGTTTCCCTGACTCTGCCAGCTGATAGTCACCTCTCCTTTCTGGAAGTCTTCAAGGGACCCTGAGAAATGTTTTGTGCTTTTATCTTTATCAGGATCAGGTAGAAGAAGGCTACGATAGAGGTTGGGGGACTTCTTTTCAATGAACTGGGAAAAGTTAGGATGGTAAAAATGTAGGGAGCTTCCAACCTGGTAGGCTATAGAATGGGACATTAACTTATTCGAATGGCTGCCCGACTTCGTCTCCTTTCTTGCTCATTGCTTTTTATTATTTGTTTTGATTTAATTAATACTTTGACAGTGGATGAAATTAGACCTGCAGAAAATCTCATGGACACTTCTTTGGTCCCCCCCACCATGCTTGCTTTCTTGATTCAATATTATTCTTGTGTTTTTGCTGAACATTTGAGAATAAGTGGCAGAGATAATGATCCTTCACCACTAAATAATTCACCATGTTTTGCCAAAGAGCAAGGGTAGATTGCCCGTGTCCCCAGATACAACATCTAGATTTTAGAGGCAACAAAATTCATGTAAAAATGAATTACATGTCTTGCATAACCACAGAGATAGTATCAAATCTAGAACAGGTCATATTCAATGTTATTAATCTATTTCCCTATTCAAACTCTTCCAGTTACCCCAACACTATCTATATGATAACTTCCCCCCCCCAACTCAAGGTCATATCAGGTTACACACTGCATTTAATTGCCATATGGTTATCAGGTGCTTTAATTTGGAAGAGACTTTTTTTGTATTTCATGACATTGAAGGTTTGAAGAGCACAGTCTGATGGTGTTGTGATCAGTCTGTCAGAGTTTAGCTGAATATTCCCTTAGGTTTCAGTTCGTTGTCTGACAGTAGGTGCTACTGAGTGTCTGTTCTTCCCAGATCATACCCAGAGACACCTATTGTTACATTATCCCACTAATGGTAATGCTGTCTTTCAGCAGTTGGTTAAGATGTGTCCCCTAAATTTCTTTATCACTAACATGACTTGTTACTTTGTTATTAGTACATGCTCTGGGATGAGACTTTCACACTACATAACTATCCTGTTCTAAATTTTAAATTTTTTTTTTTTTTTTTTTTTTTTTTGAGACGGAGCCAAAAACTATCCCCCAGGGTAGAGTGCCATGGCAACACATGCTCGTTGCAACCTCCAACTCCTGGGCTCAAGCGAGTCTTCTGTCTCAGCTCCCAAGTAGCTGGGACCACAGGCGCCCGCCACAACGCCCGGCCATTTTTGGTTGCAGCCATCATTGTTGTTTGGCGGGCCCGGGCTGGGGATACGAACCTGCCACCTTAGGTGTATGTGGCTGGCGCCTTAGCCGACTGAGCCACAGGCGCCAAGCCAACTATCCTGTTCTAAAATGAACTTCCACCTAATTATTTTGTAACAACGTCCATTGATAATTATTTTCTGCATCAATTATTTCCATGACAGTTCGAAAATAGGGTTTTTCTGCAGTCGTAATTTCTCTTTGGGTTGAAACACCCCTAAGTAGAGATGACAACTTGCTTTTCTCAGCCCATGAACCAACATGTCTATTTTTCTGATTTTGACTCTATATTTGAAATGTACATACGCAAACATAAATATATGCTTCTTAAATATATTTAACATTTTAAAAATTTTTTTTAGTGTTTGGCTTATATACAATGCCTTGCAGAATTTTTCTGGCTTTATGAAAATCTTTTGATTGTGGTAACTAAATTAGGTAAGCTATAACTAATATTACTAGCGTACATGTTGTATATTTTTACATGAATTTAGTAAAAGTTTGCCTCTAAAGTTTGGACATTGTATCTGGAGACACAGGCATCAAATATCAACTTACTGAATGATGTGCTATATCTTCAATTTTGCTTATGGAAAATATTTCTCACAGAACAAGAAAATCATGTCTTGCCCCAAAGTAACCTAATCTATAAATACAATAAATATATAATTTCTAATAAACACATCCAGACTGAATTCTGTTTGGTTTTATCAGTGAAGGGATATGAAAACATATTCTGAAATCAGCAGGTAGATTTTTTTATTTTCTGGGATTTTAATTTTAATTTTATTTTATTTAAAAAAATTTTTTTTTGCGGTTTTGGCTGGGGCTGGGATTGAACCCACCACCTCTGGCATATGGGGCTGGCGCCCTACTCTTTTGAGCCACAGGCACAGCCCAGATTGATTTTTCTTTTTGTATTAAATCATAGCTATGTACATTAATACAGTCATGGGGTACAGTGTGCTGTTTTTTATATACAATTTGAAATATTTGGCTCGGCGCCTGTGGCTCAATCGGCTAAGGCGCTAGCCACGTACACCTAAGGTGGTGGGTTCGAATCCCCAGCCCAGACCAGCCAAACAACAATGATGGCTGCAACCAAAAAATGGCCGGGCGTTGTGGCGGGTGCCTGTGGTCCCAGCTACTTGGGAGGCAGAGGCAGGAGACTCGCTTGAACCCAGGAGTTGGAGGTTGCTGTGAGCTATGATGCCATAGCACTCTACCCAGGGGGACAGCTTGAGGCTCTGCCTCAAAAAAAAAAAAAAATTATGGGGCTGGGGCAGTGGCTCACGCCTGTAATCCTAGCACTCTGTGAGGCTGAGGTGAGTGGATCATCTGAGTTCAGGAGTTCAAGATCAGCCTGAGCAAAAGCAAGACTGTCTCTACTAAAAGAAAACAAGTGTCTCTACTAGTAAACAAGAAAACAAGACTGTCTCTACTAGAAAACAAGTGTTGTGGTGGGCACTTGTAGTACCAGGTACCTGAGAGACTGAGGCAAGGGGATTGCTTCAACCCAAAAGTTTGAGGTTGCCGTGAGCTTTGATGCCTTGGCACTCTACCCAGGACAACAGAGTAAAACTCTGTCTCAAAAAAAAAAAAAAATTTAATGATGTTTATACTTTGGGAAAAGGAGAGCTTTATTTCTCATCAAGGATAGCAGCCTATTGGGCCACCATTCCAACAGGCTCAATAGCAGAGCCCCGGACACGTGCCTTAAAAGAGAGGCAGACAAAAAGAACAAGCTTTTATACTGAGCAGGATGCTCAAATATACATCTCACCAAGTCATGGGAGGAGTCATAAATATTTATGAAAAGAGAAATCATGTGCATTTGTAATTGTGGGTTTTTTTAAAGATATATACTCACCACTATACAAATGAGGATATAATTGTGTCTTATCCCCCATCCTGTCATGGCTGGGAATTCAGTTTTAAAGTGTTTTTCAGGATCCCCTTGGCCAAGAAGGTTCCGTTCAGGTAGCAGAGAGCTTAAGATTTAATTTTTAGTGCACACTAATATCAGCATTCCAAGTGTTAAGAGTCACTTTCATTGTTAAGGTTAACTTTCAATTGTTCCCTTTCAGAAAGAGATGCAGATGGGTTGAATGGGGACCTAAGAGAGCCAGTGAGGGACAGAGAAGGGCAAAGACAGGTGCAGGGTTGGGCCACATGTGTTCAGGGAGAGGGGAACAGAGGCAACTGGAAGACAGGCTAGAAGGGCGGGGGGGGGGGGGATAGGCTGAGACAGAGCCACTTCTCTGGGCCAGCTCCCTTCAGCTTGTCATCATGATGATGGCTGGCCAGGGCCTTTGTGTCCTTCTGTAGTCATTTGGCCAAGATTCTGCCTTGTTGCAGGCTAAGAGATGGAGGCAGGGGGATAGGTAGGGAGCTCAGGAAACAGAGTAGGTCAGGCTTAGGAGTACCCTGGGCTATAGGCAGTAGGATTCCAGTGATGGTCATCACTCTCTGGTGATGAAGGACTTCTTGAGAGAAAAAAAAATGCCTGGCTCCTATGAGAAGCCAAGAGTGACAATTCTTTTTTTTTTTTGAGACGGAGCCTCAAGCTATCCCCCTGGGTAGAGTGCCATGGCATCACAGCTCACAGCAACCTCCAACTCCTGGGCTCAAGCAAGTCTCCTGCCTCCGTCTCCCAAGTAGCTGGGACCACAGGCGCCCGCCACAATGCCTGGCCATTTTTTGGTTGCAGCCATCGTTGTTGTTTGGCGGGCCCAGGCTGGGGATTCGAACCCACCACCTTAGGTGTATGTGGCTGGCGATTGAGCCACAGTGTGACAATTCTTGAGAGGGCCAGTTGTTGAGCTATGTGGGGAATGAGACCCTGAAGCCTAAAGTGTCAGGCACCAGGTCCTGACTGTCATATCATCTCTTATCCAGGCCTCAGCTTCTCTAAAGGGACTTAAACAAAAAATAATAAGAGCAGCTATTGTTTACAGAAAACATGCCTTTGGCCAGACACTTGATTAAGTGGCTTGTGTTAAATTTATTCCTAAAAATTTCAACAGCTTGATGAGTTAGGGGTTTTTTTTGTTTGTTTTTTAAAGAGGTAGGGTCTTACTCTGCCACAGAGAGCAATGGTATAATGATAGCTCACTGCAGCCTTGAACTCTGGGCACATGTGATCCTCCTGCCTCAGCCTCCCAAGTAACTGTGTGCCAGCCCTCCCTGCCAATATTTTTATTTTCTGCAGAGAGAGGGTCTTACCATATTGCCCAGGCCAATCTCAACTCCTGGGCTCAAGCAATCCTTTTCACTCGGCCAAAGAGCTAGGATTGCAAACATGAGCCACTATGCCTGGCCTAAGTTTGGTATTCTTATACCCATTTTATAAATAAGAAAACTGAGTTTCAGAGAGGTCAAGTAACTTTCTAACATAGTCTAAGACTCCTTTAAAGGCCATCAGTCCTGGCCGGAGCTGATCCCTTCCCAGTGTTCAGTCCATCCTCATGGCCAGCATCTTATGGAGACTGTTCTCTCTGGGGGCTTCATAGCCACCAAGTCCCACAATTAAATGCAAACCCCTTTAGGCATGTCTTCACTCCTATGTGCTCATCACCTCACTATTCTGATCTTCCTCTCACCACACCAAATCTTCTAATCTGCCATCTGAAGTTCTTGATCCATGAAAATTCCCTAGGCTCACCTCATGGGCTATTCCCGGTGGAATGTCCCACTTCCTGATAGCACCTTCTGGGATGCTGGGACTTGCCTTGTGCTCTAGGCGCTGTGGGCCCTTACTCATTAGTGTCACTACCAAAAGTCCTGCTGCAAGGTCCTTCCCTCCAGCGTGGCCCTCTCTCCCCTGTGGCCCTCTCTCCCCTCTTTGTCACTTCTTACCACCTCCTGGCTTCTCACCCTCATTGTTTATGGGTCTGGGGACCTAGATGGAGTTTCTTTTCTCATCCTGCCATTATTCTGAGGGCCCTCACTGTCCACAGAGATAACCATCCAGTCCCGTAACCTCTGTGTTCCTTGGCCTCCGCTCTACTTCAGCCACCCATTTCCATGAGCACATCTTCTATTTTGTTATCCCTGGAAACTGCCCTGCAGCTTAAATATTAAATAAGATATCTTATGACCTCTCCCCTCCCTGCTGCTTCTTCTGTCCTCTATATCTAGTGTATAAGTTTTATCCCTCTCGTCCCATAGTGCTTCTACTTTGTCCCCATCTATCAGCGCTTTCTGGTTTTGTTCCCTCCTAAACATAGACTGTCATTCCAACCCCTGTCTAGCCCTCTTGCCCCTTATTTATTTATTTATTTTTTTGAGACAGAGTCTCACTTTATTGCCCTCAGTAGAGTGCTGTGGCGTCACAGCTCATAGCAACGTCCAACTCCTAGGCTTAGGCAATTCTCCTGCCTCAGCCTCCCAAATAGCTGGGACTATAGGCACCTGCCACAATGCCCAGCTATTTTTTTTGTTGCAGTTTGGCCAGGACTGGGTTTGAACCCACCACCCTTGGTATATGGGGCTGGCACCCTACCCACTGAGCCACAGGCGTTCCCCTCCCCCCTCCCTCCGTCCCTTATATTGTGGCTTAGGTCAGTGCTCTTAACCGTAAACTATAGTCAATTCTATTTTAAGCAAAAGGGGAATTTTAATTTTTATTATTTTTATTTTTTTTTTGAGACGGAGCCTCAAGCTATCCCCCTGAGTAGAGTGCCATGGCATCACAGTTCATAGCAACCTCCAATTCCTGGGCTCAAGCGAGTCTCCTGCCTCTGCCTCCCAAGTAGCTGGGACCACAGGGGCCCGTCACAACGCCCGGCCATTTTTTGGTTGCAGCCATCATCGTTGTTTAGCGGGCCTGGGCTGGGGATTCCAATCCGCCACGTTAGGTGTACGTGGCTGGCGCCTTAGCCGATTGTGCCACAGGCGCCGAGCCATCTTTTTCTTTTTTTTAAATTAAATCATAGCTGTGTGGGCAGCGTCTGTGCCTCAGTGAGTAGGGTGCTGGCCCCATGTACCGAGGGCGGCAGGTTAAACCTGGCCCTGGCCAAACTGCAACAAAAAAACAGCTGGGTGTGGGTGGTGCATGTGGTTCAAGGAGTAGGGCACTGGCCCCATATATAAATCATAGCTCTGTACATTAATGCAATCATGGGATTTTTTTTTTTTTTTTGCAGTTTTTAGCCAGGGCTGGGTTTAAACCCACCACCTCTAGCATATGGGGCTGGTGCCCTACTCCTTTGAGCCACAGGCACCGCTCTAGGGATTTTTTTTTTTGAGATAGAGTCTCACTATGTTACCCTCAGTAGAGTGCAATGACATCATAGCTCACAGCAACCCTAGGCTCAAGTGACCCTCTTGTCTCAACCTCCCTAGTATCTGGGACTACAGGCACCTGCCACAACATCCAGCTAGTTTTCAGATACAGGATCTTGTTCTTGCTCAGGCTGGTCTTGAACTCGTGAGCTCAAGCAATCCAGAGTGCTGGGGTTACAGGTGTGAGCCACTGCACCAGGCCCAACTACTACTTTCATTCAGACCACTGACACCTCCTGCCTAGCATACCATGCTAGCTTGCCAACTGGTTTTCCAGGCTTCAGCCTTGCTCCCACTCCCCAGGTCCTTCTAATTTATTCTCCACACTGCAGCAGAGGAATCTTTCTGAAGCATACCTCTGATCTCATCACTCCTACTTAAAAACCTACAGTGGCTTTCCATTGCCCCCAGGCTAAGCCCACACAAGGCCCTTCATGACCCGGCTACAGGTGTCTCTTGGCATCCTGCTCCCCAGCCTCCGCTCTACTATGGCCTTGCTGGACCACTCTGTCTCTGGGCCTTTGCCTTCATATTCCCTCTGCTGGAAACACTCATCTTCCAGGTTTTTGCCTCCTACCTTATGCTTAAGGAGGTTTTTGTGTTGATGGCGCCTCTTCCAGGAAGCATTCCATAGTCACGCCCTCCAATTAGTTGCCCCTTCCAGCTATTTCCACAGCACTCTATACTACTCCATTTTGTCTTTTCCTATCTTCCCAATAAGCCCTTAAACTCCTTGAGTATGAGGATTGTGCCTTGCTTATGGCTTTAGGCCAACACCTAGTAGAAGCTGATGGTGTTCGATACGTGTGAAATTAATGAATTAATGAATATTGCCCACGTTCACATAGCCAGGAAGTGCCAGATAAGTCATTTTCCAAAACCAATGTATTTTTCTTCATGCCCTGCTGCTTCCTTGAGTAGGTCAAGACAATCTAGCTCTTAGGATTGTTTTTTAAAAACAGCTTTATTGTAGCCCAGTGTTGTGGCCGGTGCCTGTAGTCCCGGGAAGCTGAGGCAAGAGAATCGCCTAAACTCAAGAGCTGGAGGTTGCTATGAGCTGTGATACCACAGCACTCTACCAAGGGTGACAAAGTAAAACTCTGTCTCTAAAAAAAAAAAAAAAGCTTTATTGGCCAGGCACGGTGCTCACACCTCTAATCCTAGCACTCTGGGAGGCCGGGGCAGGTGGATCACTTGAACTCAGTAGTTCAAGATCAGCCTAAACTAGAGGGAGACCCCATCCCTAGAAGTAGCTGGGTCTGATGGTGGGAATCTATAGTCTCAATTACTCAGGAGGCTGAGGCAAGGGAATCACTTAAGCCCAAGAGTTTGAGGTTGCTATGAGCTGTGATACCATAGCACTCTACCAAGGGCAACAAACTGAGACTCACAAATAAATAAATAAATAGAAATTAATAAATTATCTCTGTCAACATATAATGGGCTAGGCCAGGTGTCGAGGCTCACACCTGTAATCCCAACACTCTGGGAGGCTGAGGTGGTTGGATTGCCTAAACTCACAGGTTTGAGATCACCCTGAGCAAGAGCAAGAACCCCCTTCTCTAAAAATAGCCAGGCATTGTGGCAGAGGCCTATAGGCCCAGCTTCTTGGGAGGCTGAGACAAGAGAATCACTTGAGCCCAAGACTTTGAGATTGCTCTGAGCTATGATGCCATAGCATGCTACCAAGAGTGATAAAGTAAGACTCTGTCTCAAAAAAAAAAAAACAAAACATAAAATGGGCTTATTATTTTGGGGAGGGTTATTATTTTTAAATAGATAATTAAAAAATTTCTCAGTTTTGGGGCAGTGCCTGTGGCTCAGTGGGTAGGGTGCCGGCCCCATATACCGAGGGTGGTGGGTTTGAACCCGGCCCCTGCCAAACTGTAACAAAAAAATAGCTGGTCATTGTGGCAGGCACCTGTAGTCCCAGCTACTTGGGAGGCTGAGGCAAGAGAATCGCTTAAGCCCAGGAGTTGGAGGTTGCTGTGAGCTGTGACGCAGGATGATAAAGTGAGACTCAGTCTCAAAAAAAATCTCAGTTTTGAACACAACAATTAAAGCAAATAGACCACCTTCAGAATGGGAAAGGATATTTGCATGTTACAAATTTGACTAAGGTTTGATAACTAGGATTTATAGAGAACTCAAATTAATCAACAACAACAACAACAAAAGGAGGCAACAAGGCTGGGTGCCTTGGCTCATGCCTGTAATCCCAGCACTCTGGGAGGCCGAGGCAAGTGGATTTCCTGAGCACACAGGTTTGAGACCAGCCTGAGCCAGAGCAAGACCTCATTTCTAAAAATAGCCAGATGTTATGGTGGGTGCCTGTAGTCCCAGCTACTTGAGAGACTGAGGCAAGAGAATTGCTTAAGCCTGAGAGTTTAGGTTGCTGTGAGCTGTGATGCCGCTACACTCTACTGAGGGTGACATAGTGAGACCCTGCCTCAAAAAAAGAGGAAAAAAGACATTTGTATTAGATTATTTATCACAGCTCAATTTACAATTGCCAAGATGTGGAAACAGCCTAAATGCCCTTAATTCAGGAATGGATTAACAAACTGTTGTATAGGCTTGGCGCCTGTGGCTCAATCGGCTAAGGCCTAAGGCGCCAGCCACGTACACCTAAGGTGGTGGGTTCGAATCCCCAGCCCGGGCCCACCAAACAACAATGACGGCTGCAACCAAAAAATGGCCAGGCGTTGTGGCAGGCGCCTGTGGTCCCAGCTACTTGGGAGGTGGAGGCAGGAGACTCCCTTGAGCCCAGGAGTTGGAGGTTGCTATGAGCTGTGATGCCATGGCACTCTACCCAGGGGGCTAGCTTGAGGCTCCATCTCAAAAAAAAAAACAAAAAAAACCCCAAAAAAACCCCAAACTGTTGTATATATATACCATGGCATATGATTCAGCCATAAAATAGATGGTGACTGGCTCAGCACCTGTAGCTCCATGGTTAGGGCGCCAGCCACATACACCAGGGCTGGCAGATTTGAATCTGGCCTGGGCCTGCTAAACAACAACAAGTACAACGACAAAAAAATAGCCTGCCTTGTGGTGCGTGCCTGTAGTCCCAGCTACTTGGGAGGTTGAGACAAGAGAATTGCCTAAGCCCAAGAGTTTGAGGTTGTTGTGAGCTCTGACTGCACAGCACCCTACCAAGGGCAGCATGTAAGACTCTATTTAAAAAAAAAAAAAAGATGATGACTTTATATCTTTTGTATTAACCTATTAACCTGGATGGAGCGGAAACATATTCTTTTCTTTTTTTTCCGAGGCAGAGTCTCAAGCTGTCACCCTGGATAGAGTGCCTTGGTGTTGTAACTCACAGCAACCTCCGACTCTTGGGCTCAAGCAATCTTCTTGCCTTAGTTTTTCTATTTTTAGCAGAGACAGGGTCTTGATTTTTGCTCTGGCTGGTGATCAACTTGTGAGCTCAAGTAATTCACCACCTTGGCCTCCCAGAGGGCTAGGATTACAGGTGTGAGCCACTGCGCCCAGCCTGAAACATATTCTTCTTAGTAAAGTATCGCAAGAATGAAAAAGCAAATATCCGATGTGCTCAATACTAATATGAAGCCAGTAGATGACCTAATTCATGCCTCGAGAGGAGAAAGACTCAAGGGGGGGAGGTGTGAGCGGGGGTGTGGGGTGTTCCCACTCAGTGGACACAATGTAAGGGCATATGGCACACCTTTTGGGTGCAGGACACAACTACGAGGGGGACTCTACCTAGCAAATTCAAATACTGTGATCTGGCTGTTTGTACCCTCACATTAACCTGAAATTAAAAAAAATAATCTCAGTTTTAATTTCTAATTTGATAAACAATAAAAGCTACAACCCACATAAACTAAACATGTCCAGTCCATGTCCATGTCTTCAATAATTTTTAAGATTTAAAGGGGTCCTGAGACTAAAATGTTGAGAACTGTTGATACACAGACCGGTGGTTAAGAGAGCAGGCCCTTAGGCTGGACTGCTGGGGTTTGAATCCGGGCTTTGTTCCTCACTAGTTTGTGGGAGAACTTTGGGCAAGTTTTTAATCTCTCTGACCCCTAGTTACCTAAAGGAGGTTGGTAGTAATAGTACTTGTCATAAAAGGTTGTTGAGGATTAAGGGAGTTAACACATGGAAAACATTTAGAACAGTGCCTGGCACATAGTAAACATCCAATAAATTTTAACTACAGTCATTGTCATAAGCAGTAGCCTGTTGGACAGCCCAGAGAAGCAGAAAATGCTGTTTAAAAGAGCCCTGGAGTTTTAAATCCTTTATTTTAAAAACTCCCAAGTATTAGCAAGGGTGATCTCACATTCTGTGGAATGAGAACCATCCCAGTGACTATGTGGAGCATAGCAGTATATATAGTTCCTGTATATGAACTCAAGAGATTTCTAGGAGAACAAACCACAGGGAAGATTGAGGACCTAGGATCATCTCTCACCTTAATCGTGTATGGCCCTGATAGTAAAGTCTTTCATAAGCATTTTCGGATTTTTTTTTTTTTTTGAGACAGACTCTCAAGCTATCACCCTGGTAGGGTGTCGTGGTGTCATAGCTCACAACAAACTCCAACTCGGGCTCAAGCAATTCTCCTGCCCCAGTTTTTCTATTTTAAGTAGAGACGAGGGTTTGCTCAGGCTGGTCTTGAACTCGGGAGCTCAAGCAATCCACCCACCTCAGTCTCCCAGAGTGCTAGGATTACAGACATGAGCCCCCGCGCCTGGCTGCATTTTCTGATTTTTTTCTTTTTTGGAGTCAGAGGGTCTTGCTCTGTTGCCAAGCATGGAGTGTGGTAGCAAGATCACAGCTCACTGTAGCCTCCAACTCTCTGGCTCTGGTAATCTTCCTGCCTCAGATTACAGGCGCTTGCCACCACACCTGGCTAATTTTCTTTTTTTTTTTGAGACAGAATCTCAATCTGTTGCCCTGAGTAGAGTGCCACGTCACAGCTCACAGCAACCTCCAACTCTTGAGTTTAAGTGATTCTCTTGCCTCAGCCTCCCAAGTAGCTGGGACTACAGGCGCTCACCACAATGCCTGGCTATTTTTGTTTTTTTTATTGTAGTTGTCATTGTTGTTTGGAGGCCCAGGCTGGATTTGAACCCGTCAGCTCCAGTGTATGTGGCTGGCATCCTCGCCACTTGAGCTACAGGTGCTGAGCACACCTGGCTAATTTTTAAAATGTTTGTAGAAGCAGAATCATAGTGCCCAGCCATGGGAAGGGATTAATGCCCGTATTTTTGCATGAAAAACCTGAGACCTGGGGAACTTTGGGGAGTTGCCCGTATGTGGTAAACAACAGCCTGGTGATAAGAAACCAGTCCTTTGGGGCCTGTCTGGTTTTCTTTCTGAAACGCTATCATGATTTGCATTGTGTAGGAGATGGAAGGCTTGGACATCCAGCAGATTGTGCCCATCCTCACCGCAAAGCTGGGACCTGCCCAAACAAAGGCTCCTCCCACCTACAGACCCCTGTGGGTTCTATCGTATTTTCTTTTCTTTCTTTTCTTTCTTTCTTTCAGTTTTTTTTTTTTTTTTTAAGCTGGCCCAGGCCAGGTTCGAACCCACCGGCCTCAGTGTATGTGGCTGGCGCTCTACCCACTGAGTTACGGGTGCTGCCTGTCATCCTTTTTTTCTTCCCACCCACCAGCAGAAAGGAGAAGAGAGAAGGTTGCTTTTTTCTGCTTCAGGGACCCTCATACCTGGTTGTTCACCAACTAACTCAGGGACCTTTCCTATCCCTCTTTTCTCCTTTTTTTTTAGTAGCTTCATGTAGACACAATGTTCACACAATAAAATTCACTCATTTTTAAAGTGTTTGCTGCATGCCACAGGCATTGCAGCCCTGTACCATACACCGCAATCAAGTTTGGAGCATTTCTGCCACTCCCTCACATTTCCCTTGAGCTCCTTTGCAGTCAATAATTTCCTTCTACTTCCATCCCCAGACAGACAACACTTGTCCTCTGTCATTATTGTTTAGCTTCTTCTAGAATATATATGGAATTTTGTAGTCTGTACTGATTTGTGTCAGATGCTCTCACCCAGAGTAATGTTTTCTGAATCTATCCATGATATTTTATATACTAGTAGTTTATTTCTTATCATTGCTGAATAGTGTTCCACTGAGAGATATCATAATATGTTTATCTGTTTAACTATTGGTGGAGATGTGAGTTAATCATAATTTTTGGCTAGTGTAAATAAAGGGCCCAGAACATCCTTTTCCCCTTCACTCCCTGGGCAAGGCCAGGTCAGGGTCTTGAATGCCCAATGCTGCTATCAACATTCCTATACAAGTCTGTATGAACATATGCTGTATGGTAAGAATACGTTGTATGGTAGAATCTGTTTATGAGAAACCACAAAGCAAGTCTGGGCATGGTGGTTCACGCCTGTAAGCCTGGCACTCTAGGAGACCAGCCTGAGCAAGAGTGAGACCCCGTCTCTATTAAAAACACAAAAAATCGGCTCAGTGCCTATGGCTCAAGCGGCTAAGGTGCCAGCCACATACACCTGAGCTGGCAGTTTGAATCTAGCCTGGGCCCGCCAAACAACAATGATGGCTGCAACCAAAAACCAGCCAGGCATTGTGGCGGGCGCCTGTAGTCCCAGTTACTTGGGAGGTGGAGGCAGGAGAATCTCTTGAGCCCAGGAGTTGGATGTTGCTGTGAGCTATAATGCTACAGCCCTCTACCTAGGGTGACAGCCTAAGGCTCTGTCTTAAACCTCCCCCCCAAAATAACAGTCCGTACTACCCAAAGCAATTTACAGATTTAATGCAAACCCTATTAAAGCACCATTGTCATACTTTAAAGAACTTGAAAAAATAGTACTTCATTTTATATGGAATCAGAAAATCCCTTGAATAGCAAATACATTATTCAGAAATAAGAACAAATCAGGAGGTATCACATTATACTATATATCTATACTATAGATACTATAGGTCAGGGTCTTGAATGCCCAGTGCTGCTATCAACATTCCTCTACAAGTCTGTGTGAACATATGCTGTATGTTATACTATATTTATACTATAAATCTATAGTGATCAAAACAGCATGGCACTGGCACAAAACAGAGCAGTAGATTTATGGAACAGAATGAGAACCAAGAGATGAACCCTGCTACTTATTGCCATTTGATCTTCGACAAGCCTATCAAAAATATTCAGTGGGGGAAAGACTCCCTATTTAACAAATGGTGCTGGGTGAACTGGATGGCAACTTGTAGAAGACTGAAACTGGACCTCCACCTTTCACCATTAACAAAAATTGATTCTCACTGGATAAAAGATTTAAACTTAAGACATGAAACAATAAAAATACTAGAAGAGAGTGCAGGTGAAACACTTGAAGAAATTGGCGTGGGAGAATATTTTATGAGGAGGACCCCCTGGGCAACTGAAGCAACACCAAAAATACATTACTGGGATCTGGTCAAACTAAAAACTTTTGCACAGCCAAGAGCACAGTAAGCAAACAGACAACCTTCAGAATGGGAGAAGATTTTTGCAGGTTATGCTTCCAACAAAGGTCTGATAACTAGAATCTATAGAGAACTCAAACTAATTAATAAGAAAAGAATAAATAACCCTATTTCTACATGGGCAAGAGACTTGAACAGAAACTTCTCTGATGAAGACAGGCACATGGCCTACAAACACATGAAAAAATGCTCATCATCCTTAAACATCAGAGAAATGCAAATCAAAACTACTTTGAGATATCATCTAACTCCAGTAAGATTAGCCCACATCACAAATCCCAAAACTACCGATGCTGGCGAGGATGCAGAGATAAGGGGACGCTTCTACATGCTGGTGGGAATGCAAGCTAATACGACCATTTTGGAAAGAACTCTGGAGAACACTCAAGGAACTAAAAGTAGACCTACTGTTCATTCCTGCATACCTCTATTAGGTATATACCCAGATGATCAAAAATTATTTTACAACAAAGACATTTGCACCAGAATGTTTATTGCAACCCAATTCATGATAGCCAAGACATGGAAACAGCCCAAATTCCCAGTGACCCATGGATGGATTAACAAATTGTGACATACGGGGCAGCGCCTGTGGCTCAGAAGGGTAGGGTGCTGGTCCCATATGCCGGAGGTGGTGGGTTCAAACCCAGCCCTGGCCAAAAAAAACACAAAAAATTGTGGTATATGTACACTATGGAATACTATGCAGCCACAAAAAAGGAGACTTCACATCTTTTATGTTTACCTGGATGGAGCTGGAAAATACTCTTCTTAGTAAAGTATCTCAAGAATGGGGAAAAAAAGTATTCAATATACGCAATACTACTATGAAATCAATATATAATCACCTACACACTCATACGACTGGCAAAACATAACTATAGTCCAGAAAGTAGAAGAGAAGAGGAGAGAGACAGGAGGGGAAGGGGGATATGACAGGAGGGAGGGTAATTGGGGTTACCTCACCTAATGTGCATGATGCAATGGTACATTTCAAAACTATTAAGAAATGAGTATAATTGTGATGGATGTGTTACTTAGTTCAATGGAAGCATTTCACATTGTATATCGCAGCAGTACCCTGAACCCCATAAATGCATCAATGTA
>CAUYQV010077548.1:0-56239 GCA_963574575.1 Galagoides demidoff
CCGGGCGTTGTGGTGGGCACCTGTAGTCCCAGCTACTTGGGAGGTGGAGGCAGGAGACTCGCTTGAGCCCAGGAGTTGGAGGTTGCTATGAGCTGTGATGCCATGGCACTCTACCCAGGGGGACATCTTGAGGCTCCGTCTCAAGAAAAAAAAAAAAATTCTTTGAAATCGGTATCAATACATGTATATCCTTTATTAAACAGAGGAGGAAACTGAATTATAAGAATGTTGCATTACTTTTCCAGGGTCATGAAAATGGCATATATGCTTTCCAAATCAAAAGACACAAATAGCAAATAAAATGTGGCCATTGTTGCAGAACATAGCAAAAGAAACGAAGGAAAAACAAGGAGACACTCTACAATTAATGACCAATTGGCTACGGAAAACTAAAAATCAAATCGCATCTAAATATCCTGTTGGTAGGTAAAGTGCTCAAAACACTGATACATTTTTTACTTTATTAATTTATAAAAAATCTTTATTTCATGAAAATTTTGAATGAAATTGAAAATCGAAGACTTTGTCAAACATAAAAGTGATACTTTCATACTTTATCTACTCTTAAAATTATGAATCATCTTCTAGATTGTCACTCTCGCCTACCACTGTGATCAGAGCTTCAATTGAGAAAATAGGTGATATCAGTTGGCAGTTGCTCAAATTTCTGCATCATATATGCAGTTCTGCTTTTATGGGTATTCATCCTTATTTCCTGCTTCCAATTTTAATAGCCCTCCCATGAAAGCCCAATCCAATTAATTTTCACCTTTTTTGGAATCCCAGACCACCTGTACATGCCCTGTGATCTGAGTCTTCAATCTCTATCTCCTTGACATTCTCACAGGGACAATTTTAGCAACAGTGCCGACTTTCTGGAGTCCACATGTCCTTTCAGATACTCATCCCACATTTCTCTTACTCTTCAAACACACTTCTTAAGTTAAAAAAAGGAAATAAACTAAACACACTCTATTCTCATTCTGTTTAGTTCAAGCTTTCTGCCATGCCATTACAATGAAATTACTATTAATTACTATCACATTTAATTCATGCTTTTTAATTTGTAAGTTCACACAGCCTGTTTCTCAATCTTTGTTTGATGCTCTGTCTTCTCTCTTTGGCTTCATAAGATTTCCATTTCTCATGTTTCTACCTTGGGCCTTACTTTCTTCTCATTTTACATTCTGCCCTTGGGCTTTCCAACTTCCCATGGAATCAGGTCAGATTAGGTCCTGGACTACAGAAATGTTACTGGGATTGGAAAAGAATGGAGAGTTAAAAATTATTCTAGGACACCATGAAAGTGGGTGTGAAAGGCCAAACTGGAATCTCAGATACATCTTTGTTTTTATGTTGGTCTTAATTTCTGGGAGGTTGCATCACTAGGAAAAAAAAAAGTTGTGATGAAAATAATGAATTCAGTTTTAGATATGTTAACTGGAAAGAAATTAGATTTAGCTATCCGACTAGATGTAATTGTTTTGGCTTATAGAGATTACTTAAAACATATCATTAATTATCATAAAAATTAATTGAGACTGAAATTCTCTTTACAGTAAAAATTATAGAAAAGTAAGCTTAAGCATCAAGCTGGTAATACTGATAATATGCATTTATGATTTAATACTATATAAAACTGCTGCCTTTACACTAATAAAATAAAAATCATTGAGACACAAAAGGAGCTGGAAGGGTTACAACATCTGAATTCTCCATTTCATTTCATCAGTTCTCTGGAGGTTGTGAAAATTAGGACAAACTGCTAGGACATCATCTAATGCATCCAACGTTCATTTCTTTCACTAAAATGAGAGTGGTTAGTTATACCTTTTGATGTAAAATCATGTGTTATGTCAACATACTGAACAGGGGTCTAGTCTGTCTCCCACCGACTCTATGGACATAAAAAATACATAGGAGAGGTTGATGAATACAGAAAAAAAGTATGACTGCTTTTGAGCAATCTGTAATCAGGCTAAGAAACAAAAAATTTACTCCTACAACCAAATGTGAAATGTAGTGTGTCATAGCAGAAGAAGATCAAAACTCTTATGGAAGTACATGTTTAAGAAAGATGGTTATACTTTAAATATATCCCCAAACCTAGATTCAACAATTTGAAGAAAATCATAAAAGGTGAGTAAAAAAAATGCGTGTGTCTGGCTCTCTCCACTCCAGGTAGAATTAAATTAAAAATAGAAGAAAGATTGAGTGCATCCTGGTGTTATGAACAATTGAGGATAGAATTCCAACTTTCTTCCTCCCTGAGTTCCAACATAATTGCTATATTTTTAAGAGAGAAAGCCTTCATCATTTCAAAACCCCACAGAAAACTCCAAGGCATTCTTCTGGGTGTAAAACTTAAGAGACTCAGATTGAATGAAGACCCAGAGACAATATTCATTGCAATGGAAATCAGGAAACAGAGTAAAATAAAAACAAATTACCAAATTGACACCACTTGTAGTGGCTGACCTGGATCACTTCCGTTGACAACTCTGGCTATTTGGTCTTAACTGCTTGAGATTCTAGAAGTACACTGGGAGGTTCAGCAAATGCCCTTTCTGCAGAAGTGCAGAGATAGGTTTCCTTCCTAAAATGTCAATATTCTCGCCTTATTAATATGAGTCATAAAGAAGACACAATTTTACCAAACAGGAAGGCAGAAACCAATGTATAAACCCTACCAATGATTCTCTGCTTTCACCCCCCACCCTCCTAAGACATCCCTAGAGAATATCACAGCACACATTGTGTCTCCACATCCTCCTAAGACAACCCTAGAGAATAGCACAGCACCCATTGTGCCCCCACACCCTCCTAAGACACCCCCAGAGAATATCATAGTACCCACTGTGTCTCCACACCCTCCTAAGACATCCCCAGAGAATAGCACAGCACCCACTGTGTGCTGGAACAGAGGCAAATAACTTTTTTAGGAGATCCTAGGAAAATTAATCTATCCTCATTCTGGAAAGTAGTTGAGCTGAATAAATCCTTACAGAATGAATAGAAATTAAGCAAATCAAATTTGCCCCATGAAATTATTTAGTAAAATTTTGATAGTAAGAAAATAAGATATTCCAGAGTCAAACAAAAATCATATCTCTAGAGAAAATTTTCTCTTGGAATTTTTATAAACAGCAGGTGTTTTGTGCTCTTAAAAATGATTGCTATAGGGCAGCACCTATAGCTCAAAGGAGTAGGGTGCTGGCCCCATATGCCGGAGGTGGTGAGTTCAAACCCAGCCCTGGCCAAAAACTGCAGTAAATAAATAAATAAAATAATAGTGGTAATTGCTATAAAACATAGACCGTGAGTTGTGAAGACCTGAAAGATCGGGGAGATGAGTTGACTAAGAAAAAAGGCTGAAACGCAAAGGGAGCTCAATATTATGATAAAGGAACATAAGTAAACTAAAATAGTGCAGTTACAATAGAAATGGCAGAAAAGCCAATTAAAAATCTATTAACTACCAAAAAGAGGACAAGAGATTAAAAAGAGAAAATCACGTATTCTAACGAAGAAACTAGTAATGTTACAGTGAGTCATAATAAATAATAGGAAATTAACGAGACATAAACTTTACTTAGATGAAGACAACCTTGAAACTTAGGATACAGAAAGCTCTTTATATTCTAAGTGAGTTGAAATAACATGTAAAGAACAATTGTCACTCCCACCCCACCCACACCCCCCACAATGGAACAACATGGCTAATAATACCTGGGGTGGTAAATTAAAAAAAATTCAACAATAAAGAATAAATCATTCAATATTTTACAGAAATCACAAACAAAACAAGTCAATCATAAATGAGAAATTATGTGAAAAGAGGATGTAATCTAATCTGACTCACTCTGGAGGTTGAGTTTTAATCAACTCTGACCTGGCCAGTGGACTAAGGAGATTTAAAATAAAGTTTAATATTTCCAAACTGTTTCTCAAACTAAGAATTTACTAATGTAAAAATATCAAAATTCTTTTAGTTATCCAATGAGGCAATAAAAGCCATTGCCCACATAACCCTTCTAAAGCGCTGAAAAGATAATATATTTTTAAAAATCTTACATGTTTGCTACAATGAACACTCTTCTGGTGATAGGCACACTAAAAGCCCTAAATTAAGCATTATACAGGATATCTGTGTAATAAAAACATTTGTACATCTTTAATATAATATTTAGAAAGAATAAATTATATCCAGAAAAAATGAGAGGTCAGACCAATAACTCAGAAAGCGAGAGAAGCAGAAATGGGACTAAATACAAGTGGTTAACTTTTGTATTTTAGATTGAACAGAATGGAAAGATCATGCATCGATCTTGGTAGCATGATTAGAATTATGGAACAGTCATGTTAAAAAAGCAAAATGACCATAGGAGAAGTAAAAATAGTTTAGAAAACATCACATTAATTACAAGAAGCAATGAAAGTCATGTACTCTGTGCAGATATAAAAAGACAGGAAAAAAATAATCCAGCTAGAATAAAACAAAGAAGCAAATCAATCAGAAAGAATTATGATGAAAGCGAGAACAAATAAAATACATATAAAGATTTGTATTGAAATTGGTTAAAAATTTCAGTGAAAATAAATGTGGTAGTTTTGGAATACATCTTCAAATTCTGTGATATTCATCCCATCAAGAAGTGCACCTTAATTCCTCTCCTTTAATGTGTTGGCTGGATTTAGTCACTCACTAATAGAATCAGGCAGACATGATACTGTGTAACTTCAAAGACTAGCTCTTCAAAGACACTGTTGCTCCGTTATTATTCATTTTCTCTGGAACTGCTTGCTCTAGGGGAAGTTGGGTGCTCTGCTGGGAGTGTACTGAAGCGGTCTGTAGAGAGGCCCATGGAGAGCCATGTATTAAAGAACTCGGGTTTCCTGTAACAGCCAAGGGAGTGAAGCATCTTGGAAGAGCTTCCTCTAGCCAGAGTCAAGTCCAAGGTGACTGCCGCCACCAGGGACACTAAATGGAGCAACCTAAGATACCTCCTGCTAAAATCACCCAGTTTAGCAGTTACTAAATTCCTGTCCAGAGAAACAAGGAGAGAGTTTACTGTTTTAAGTCACTACATAGTACATCCTGGGGTGATTTGTTGTGTAGAAATAGGTAGCTAATATTGTAAAATATACATACATATGATCCAGAATAACATATATATATATATATATATATATATATGTATAATTATTATTATTAAGAGACAGTCTCACTTTATTGCCTTTGGTAGTGCCGTGACGTCACAGCTCACAGCAGCCTCCAGATCTTGGGCTTAGGCAATTCTCTTGCCTCAGCCTCCTGAGTAGCTGGGACTACAGGCGCCCGCCACAATGCCGGGCTATTTTTTGTTTGCAGTTTGGCAGGGGCCGGGTTTGAACCCACCACCCTCAGTATATGGGGCTGGTGCCCTACTCACTGAGCCACAGGCGTCACCCACTACTTTATATTTTTAATAGTCTTAATATAAAAGAACAGACATAAATTCAGTTTAGAAACTTTGACAAATGTAAGTAGAAGGACATATTAATATCAATTGAGTGTGTGGTAAAATCTAGCCAATATTTTAAATAAAAGTGGAAGGTCGCTTTTCATTACAAAGAATAAACAAAGCATATTTACCTTTTGAACTATTTTAAATAATTATTGGAATGAATTTGTATGGAAAGTAAATAGCTATGAACATATTATCTTATATAAACCATGAAAATGTACAACACAAATTTTTGCTGTTCTTTATTTACATCTCCACACCCACCCGCTTCCCCTACCACCACCCAAACACACTGAAACACTGAGCTTTTCTTACAAGTATGGAAGCCATATTCTATTTTTAATAATGCAGGAAGGATGAACTAAGTAATTTGTTGGAAAATATTTGGTTAACTATCAAGATAATATTTAGTTTGAGTTCTACATCCTTCCTTATATCCAAATTAGTTCCAAGTGAATCACAGCATTATATGCAATAAAATAAAGATTAACAAACTAAAAGAAATATTTGTAAATGTTCTGTCATTGGAAACAGAAGTATTTCAAAATTATAATGGTATTCAAAATAAAAGCATAAGGAGGAAGATTGTTTGATTTAATTATATAAAAATGAAAACTTCTAGACATCAAGAACATAAAAGCAAAGAATTGGAGAATATTTACATGTGCTCAAAAATGTCAAATTTATATATAAATATAAATAGTACTTAATATAATAAATGAAATCATATGAACATGCATTTTACTTCCTGTAATATGTGATGTGTATCTTGTTGCTTTAAGAAATACATTATAAGCTATTCTACTTCACTCTGCTTACCCTATATAGACAACCCTGAGTTCAAGGACTTAGAGAAACATTTGTGCTGCAAAAGGTAGACGGTATACGGTCCAGAGGACACATCTCTGGGTTATCAGATTCTTATTTTCCATTGTCTTTGAGCTATTTTAGAAACCTATAAGTTTACTGTATTTTAAAATATTATGCAAAATAATTCTTATCAAATTTCGTCTTGTCTGATGGAGATTTAATTAACTCTTTCCAACCTCCTATCTTCAATGAAAAGACTATTTACCTCCATTTGTATAATCTTCCAATATTCTTGATCTATAAATGTGTTTTCTGCATTTTCTAAGGACTGGTTATGAGATCAGCTGGTGTTCCTCTGAAATGAATGAGTTGAATACAATTTATAGGCTATGTTCATTTTATATCTACATGATTGTCATAGATTATATATAAATATAATATTCAGTATTTCCTTGAAGTATCTGAATATTCACCCCCAAATTATAAGCCATCTGATAAATTCTTATTCTGAGCAGTACCTATCCATTGGCTTCATTATATTTGTCATCAGATGGCTTTATTTTGAGAATTGCGCATGTTTTTAACGCCAAGGCAAATGTAGGCAGAGAGGAACAAGATGAGTTAGGATCTCAAGAGGGCATGAACTCTCCACTGTTATCTGTCCATATTTGGCCATTTGTGAATATTGGCTGAAAGAGCAACCAGTTCCTAATGACTGAAATGCATCAAGAAGTGTTCGCACTCACTCGTGGTGTTTCAGAGGCAGATGAGGGTGGTTGGTCATGGACAGTTTCTAATAGCAGTGCTGGAGCTGAGAGTGGATGTCATGGGGCACCAAGAACTAATAGAGGGAATGGAGAGATGATAGGGTCTTTCCAAATGTAGGAAAAATGGAAAGAAAAGCCATCAGGGTATATTTCACACGTAAGCGAATGTCGTTGGCACTTTAAAGGTATACTCAATTCCTCCAGTTGGGGTACTGTTTATTAACTACCTGTTTGTACCTGTTTATTAGGCATTTCTAATGTTCTAGGCAACTTTTCCAGGTACAGGGGTATAGGGATGGGATCTAGAGAGACAGATCCAAGCGTTTATAATTTAAGTTCCAGTAAGATTGATAAAGGATAAAACATTTGTCTTGAATGATAACTGTGATGGAATGGAGAATAGAAGGAAATAGTGAGGATTAAGAAGGAAAGAAACGCTGCTTTACATGACACAAAAAACCATTCCGTATGCTGGGTGGGGAAGTGGATTGTGTGGGATGTATGTTAAAGCAGAGAGGATAGTTAAGAGGCTCTTGCAATAGCCTAAGTAGAGATAATGGCTGCCTGAACCATTGTGGCAGGAGTCAGAATGCAGGGAAAGAGTCTGATTCGGGCTATGTTCTGAATGTAGAGTGAATTGATATGCTGATGAATTCGATGTAATGGAAAGAGGAAAGTATTACTGATGACTTCTAGCTATTTGACTTGAGCATTGTGGGGACGGTGGTTCCATTTACTGAAATAGAAATGGCTGAGAGAGATGTGCAAGTGAGGGTTTCTGAGGGTGATGGCTATAGAAGCAAGTTAAAAAGCCCATTTTGTATGCATTAAGTATAAGATGATGGACAGATGTCAGAATAGAGATGTTAAGTAGGACAGTGAATACACTGTCTGGAGTGCTGGGGAGCAGGCAGAACTAGAAACACGAGTGTGGGCATATGCATGAGGTTCAAGAGACTGAACGAGGCTACTTAGGCAGAGAGCACCAAGGTTGAGCATAGGATGGTTGGAAATGAGCCTAGAGCTCCTTGACACTGAGAGGTTAAGCCAAAGGGAAAGTGCCAGAAAAGGAGAATAAAAAGCAGCAAGCACTAAGATAGGAGGAAAACTGAGACATTAAGAAGTTGCGGTCTGCAAGAGCACAGATTATTTTACAAAAGAAATATTCGATTTTTCTGAATATGTTAAAAGAAAATCAAAGACATGAGCACTGGATTTGTTAACATGAAGTAATTGATGACCTTGATAGGGTCATCTCATTGGAGCTGAAAGGATGGACGTGAATGGAGAAAAGATGAGAAGATGATGAAAGATAAGTAAGATGAGATTACTTAAGAGCAAGTGTTTTCTGTATGATTTGCTAAGAAAAGGACCTAAGAAATGTCATGGCATCTTTTTTCTTGATATTGAAGATGCCAGATCATTGCCAAATGAAATTTTCAATGACCTAAAGAAGTTAGCAAAACTAAAGGAAAAGATTATATGAAAGCCAGCATATAGTTTAATAGAGTAGCAAAACGTTTAAGATTAGGAATGAGAAACAGCTGATTTTGAATCTAGGCCTCTTTGCACACCAGATGTATAATCTTAAATAACTTACATAAACCCTTTTTAACATAATCTCATCATACATAAAAGGAAAAATAAGAAGCTTGGCAATATTAGGGACAACACTAAAGTAATCTCTAGAATTTGGAAAGTAGTAGAATGAATTGTCTTTGAAACGTGATGTATATTTTCATAGGAAAAATGTATATGTATAGGATGGATTTTGAACTTCACCTGTAAGAGAGAGGATCGGGCAGAGCCATAGGATTTAGCAGTACTTCATAGGAACACATTAAACTATTTTTTTTTAAAAAGTCGTTCCTTTCAGAAGAAGGGTTTGGTCAGCCATAAGAACAGAGATAAAAGGAAAGTCACCAGGCAAGATGTTCATCACACTGATTCAAGTACTATGAAGCCCAGAGTGTACATTAACCATCTTCTCAAAACACCTCTGTCTCCTACAGGAAGTCCATCTGTGGAATAGAGGTAATTGCAAAGCTGTACGGCTAAGGGGATGGGTATTTCCTTTGCTAAAAGACCTTCCACTCCTCACAGTCATGACAGTGGCTTCTAGCCATCTCAGGCGGGCACATTAAGCTTCAGATGGTTGTTTGTTTTGTTTCCAAGCTCCACAAACCATCCTCAGACTCTGTGAACATCTTTCTCATGAAGAGAATGTGATGTAATGGACTGTCAAGTATTTTTCTCTCCTGAGACCCTTTAGTTCTTATGATGGATCGATAAAGTGGTTTCTGATTATGATTTGGCTTCACACGGCGTTGGACCACAGAGGAGGGGCTGTGCCGGTCACACCGATGTCACGTATTTCTGGTGCCTAGGAAATTATTTTCCATAGTAAAATAATAAGCCAGAAAGTTGGTGTATGGTTCAGCATTTTAGTTAGTAGGGGTTAGTCTCGTGGAACCCAATTATTTATGAGGACAAAAAGAGACAATTTGGTGGGGGGGAATTAAAAGAGAAAAGTCAAATTCAAGGGGTCTTTGCTTATAATTTACCTGTTCCACTGTTTTCAAATTTAGTATGCCAGTTTATTTAAAAATACTTAGAAAATTGTTGAAAGAATTAAATGGGATAAAAGTAGATCAATTGCCAACTAGATAGTTGTTTAATGTGTTACTTTCTGCCCTGGTGGTTCCCGAAAATAAGTCTTCATTAAAACAAAAGCACGCAAGGCTACATTTTTTCCTTTGAAGGATTCTAAATTTAATCTAAGGACCACAGTGATACTGGAAATCACACACTGGGGTGACTGTAGCACTGAGATGTTGCTCATTTGGTTTTGAAAACGTGCTATTTGAATTGACCAACTTTCTGATTCATAAAGATGTATATGAGGAGGATAAGATCAATCAACTTATTTTATTTATTTATTTATTTAGAGATGGAGTCTCACTTTGTTGCCCTGGGTAGAGTGCTGTGATATCAGAGCTCACCGCATCCTCAGACTCTTGGGCTTGAGTGATTCTCTTGCCTCAGCCTCCTGAGTAGCTGGGACTACAATGCCCAGCTATTTTCTGTTGCAATTGTCATTGTTGTTTAGCAGGCCAGGGCTGGGTTCAAACCTGTCAGCCTTGGTATATGTGGCTGGCACCGTAACCACTGTGCTATAGGCACCAAGCCAACTTATTTTATTTTTTACATGTGTATTCAGGTCAATCTACTGAGCAGTAATAAGATCAAGAACATACTGCTTTAGTTTGAGGCAATTCCAGGGCCTATCAAGACACAGGGAGCTTGTGGCTATTTTCTCCTTTACTGGGATGGCTGACTTTAAAAGTCCCTCTTCATGGGAATTAGATAGTGATCATGACTTTACTGTTATTCTTGCTGTTTGTTAGGAATAAGAATACTCATTTTGGCTCGGCGCCTGTGGCTCAATCAGCTAAGGCGCTAGTCACGTACACCTAAGGTGGCGGGTTCCAATCCCCAGCCCGGGCCCGCCAAAACAACAATGATGGCTGCAACCAAAAAATGGCCGGGCGTTGTGGCGGGCACCTGTGGTCCCAGCTACTTGGGAGGTGGAGGCAGGAGACTCGCTTGAGCCTGGGAGTTGGAGGTTGCTATGAGCTGTGATGCCATGGCACTCTACCCAGGAGAACAGCTTGAGGCTCCATCTCAAAAAAAAAAAAAAAAAGAAAAAGAAAAAACTATAACCCAATTATAGCCCAAGAAGGGGATGGGAGGGGAGGGGAGGGAAGGGATGAGTGGAGGGAGGGTAATTGGTGGGACCACACCTACGGTGCATCTTACAAGGGTATATGTGAAACTTACTAGGTGTAGAATATAAATGTCTTAGCACAATAACTAAGAAAGTCCCATGAAGGCTATGTTAACCAGCTTGATGAAAATTTTTTGAATTGTATATAAAACAAGCACATTGTACCCCATGATTGCATTAAAGTACACAGCTATGATTTAATTTTTTAAAAAAGTGCAAAACAACAACAAAAAAAGTACAAATAGAGCTTCCGTGTGATCCAGCAATACCACTGTTGGGTATTTATCAAAAAAAAAAAGAATAAAACCCTGAAATCAGGACCCCAAAGAGAGATGAACTCACCTGTTTACAGTATTGGTCACAACAGCCAAGATGTAGCAATAACCCAGATGCTCACTGATAGACAAATGGATAAAGAAAATGTAGTCTATTCATACACCAGAATGTTATTCAGACTTTCAAAAGAAGGAAATCCTTCAAGATGTGACACCATGGGCAAACCAGGAGGGCAGTATATCAAGTCACATGAGCCAATCATAGGAAGAAATATCGTATGATTCCACTAACATGAAGACTCAGATAGTCACACTTGTAGAAACAGAGGGCAGAAATGGTAGCTGCCAGGGGCTGGCGGGGACAGAGGAAATGGGAAACATCTGTTCATGGGTATGAAGTTCCCATTATACAAGATGAGTAAGTTCTAGAGATCTGCCATCCACCATCATGCCTGGGACGAACAATACTGCATTGTGCACCTAACAGCCTGTTAAGAAGGTAAATCTCATGTTAAATGTTAAGTTAAATGTCAAGTTAAATGTTCTTACTATAATTAAGAAAATAAGTCTGCAATGTACTTGGCACAATTAATATCCCAATATTAGCCAAGACATCAATTGTGATGGTTTTTTAGCTCTGCTAATCAAACGGTATTTTGGCATTATCCACCTGCTGTTCAAAACATTCTCAGAATGTTCAGATGGTTTTTGCCGTCTCCCATGAAGGGCGTGTGGGGAAGAGGCCCAGCCTCCAGCCTCAGAAGGACTTTTCTCCCTCAATAGCCTCCCCCGATCTGTGTGAGGACCCTGCAGGTTCACCTGAGACACCTGGGTGACTTGAACAAGAGAACAATTAGCTGGGCTCGTCCATCATTTACCTTCATTCCCACCCAGGGGTTCAAGGACAGGTAAACCATGAGTCACACAGGGTCACACACTCAATGTTCTGCTGTCACCACCTTGAATTTTTTTTCTTTTTTTTTTATTTTTTTGCCATAGAATCTCACTTTGTCACCCAAGGCTAGAGTCCAGTGCGATCACAGCTTACAGCAATCTCAAATTCTTGGGCTTAAGTGATCCTCATGTCTCAGCCTCCTAAGTAACTGGTGTCCATCACAACACCTGGCTAATTGTTTTGGGGTTTTTTTTCCTATTCTTAGTAGAGATGGGGGTCTCACTTTTGCTCTCAGCTATACACCCACCTTGGCCTCTCAGAGTCCTAGAACTACAGGCATGAGCCACCATGCCCAACCCGGAAATTCTTAATTTTTAACAAGGGCCCTACATTTTTATTTTGCACTGGACCCTGTAAATTATGCAGCCGGTCTCACTACATCCTGAGTAGTTCATCATATTTTTCCTTCTAATTACTAAGAGTTTAGTTTGCAAGAAGAATAAAATGATCAGGACAAAGCTTGTTTCTTCTTTCAACACCTCTGGGGCTGTTGCCGTGCTCCTCATACCCCGGCCCTCTGAGTGGCTTCACAGTTGGCCCACTCCTTAACCTGTTTCTGGGGCCAAGAACTGTTGGGATCCTTGGACAGCAGCTACACCAGTGTTTACAGCTCTGTCTTTCACCACATTGGGCAAATCGCCAGCATTGGAAGACAGGACCACTTCAGCATTAAGAGCAATAGCAGTGGACCTACATGCACTTGGGTTCAAATCCCAGCTCTGCCTTTTTACATCTCTAAGCCTGAAAAGATAATAGAATGGTAGGACTGTTGTGGAAATTAAATAAGATCACATATACAGAATGTTCCAGATGCAGCAGGTGCTCTGTGTTAGCTGTTAGCATTTCTAGAGCTGCCAATGTCTCTCCTGGCACTGTGTGCAGCCTTAGTGGGGCTACGAAATCAGGGCGCAGGGCTCCTCACCACAGATGCCAAAGGGGGATCTATGGGCTTCTCCCACTACATCTTCCTCTCAATGTGCTGTACTGCTCAGAAAGCAGCCTCATGAGATAAAATCAGCCAGTCCCACTCTCCCTGAAACTAATCAGGAAAGAGGCAAAGATGAGAAAAACTTCAATATATTTTCATTGAGTTCCTCAATGATAGTTTCAGCTGTCAAAACCTTTGTAGCTGCCTAGTTCTCCAGCCTCGCCCTGAACCCTGTGAGTTCTTACATCCTTACAATAAGCCCTCTTCTTCCTCATTATTCATAGTAGTTTCCCTTGCTTACAACCGAAGTCTCTAACTTATTCACCATACTTGAGGGAATGTGGACAGACAGCCAGGTTTTTCCCCCAAAGAGTCAATCCACTCAAGACATTAGACCCAGCCCATATAGCACAAAGTTGATTGTGGAGTAAAAGGAGGTGGGTAGACCCTCTCCTGGTACCTGTGCAGGTGGGAAACCTGTGAGTGCACCTGACCCATGGGAAGCCTCCCGTCAAGCCAGCCAGCTCAGTGCCTTCCTTCCTATGGGAAAGCACTTGCACATTTGGTCTCAAGCTGCAGAAACTAGAGCTGCTGCTATGCTCCCCAGACAAAGGGGCTCTGAAGTCTGCAGCACTGATTTCAGGAGGGGGCCCAGCCGTCAATTATCCCTTGCCCCCCAGGTCTTCCCATGGCATGTCAGCAGCACACAGAGCTGGCCCAGCAGAGCCCTCCCCAGGCCTATGTGTCCACAGATAGAGGAGGTGGCTATGCCTTCTGGGATGATCAGGAGGCCATGGAGCAACATCCACAGTGGACTCTGCCCTCATGGGAGCAATTTATTCTACAGGACAATGATCACCCAATCCTCCCAGAACAGAGTCATCTGAACAAGCAAGTGCCCACAAGAGCACATCACACTAAGCTTTAACATAAATTTATTTTTCAGATTGCTTTCCTGCAAAAACACATACTCTGGGGCAGAGATGGAAAAAAAGAATCAGCAAGAGGCATCAAAGGTGGGAGTTAGCAGCCAGGCATTGTGGCTTACGCCTGCAATCCTGTCACTCTGGGAGGCTGAAGCAGTTGATTGCTTAAGACCAGGGGTTGGAGACAAGCCTAAGCAAGAGGAGACCCTGTCTCTACTAAAACTAGAAAACCTGGCCAGCCACTCTGGCAGGTGCCTGTAGTCCCAGCTACAAGGGAGCTGAGGCAGGAGGATTGCATGAACCTAGGAGTTTGAGGTTGCTCTGAGCTATGATGCCATAGCACTCTACCCAGTGTGACACAGTGAGACTCTGTCTCAAAAAAAAAAAAAAAGTTGAGAGTTAGAAAGTCCTTTAGAGATTATCCACTCCAGCATTCCCATCTTACAGGTGAGAAAACTGAGGCCCAGAAAGGGGGGGCCTGTTATGGGTTGAATTGTGCCTCCCAAAAATTCATATATTGATGTCCTAACCCCCAGTACCTCAAAATGTGATCCTATGTGGAAAGGGGGCCTTTGCAAATGTAACTAGTTAAATTTAGATGAGGTAAGCTCTAAGCCAGCATGACTTATTCCTTATAAAAAGAAGAAACTCAGAGAAAGCACATACACAGGGAGAAGGCCAGGCTAGCAGAAAGGCAGAGAGCAGGGAGATGTGTTTGCAAGCCAAAGGTCACTCGAAAACCACCAGAAAGTATGTGGGACATGAACAGATTCTTCCTTACAGCCCGCAGAGGGAGCCAACCCGACCAACTGTTGATCTTAGACTTTAAGCCTCCATAACAGTGAGACAAGAAATTTCTACTGTGTAAGTCACCAATTTGTGTACTTTCACACAGCAGTCCCAGAAACTAACGAGTCTTCTAACAATTTTTAATGCCTTCTACACTCATTATTAGTATTACTTGCTCATTGTCATTTTTATATGATTTATATCCCATCTCATTCTATTGAGGATTCAAAATAGCGCTTGAGGAATAGGTACCAGGAAAAACAAAAACTGAAGTAAGTCAAGACCAGATGGTAAAATGGGAAGTCCTACCCAATTACTAGTTAACCTGTAAACTGGACTTGTTTGCTTTGCTTCTTACTTGGCAAAGCAAAAAGATAAATTTGACCGGCCAATAAATCTTTATTGGTGCTAAACACAAAAGAAACAGGAGACTAGGAATATAAAGGGCCATGGCGTCAACAGCATCCCTCCAGCAAACGGAACAACATAAGGTAAGAGGTTCAGCCGAAAAGTGATTGCTGAAGCTAAGACTTGTGTTCAGGACCGCTGAATCCCACTGTGGTGTTATTTCTTTCATTCATTCAACAAACTTTTTATGACAGCCACCTCTGCGCCTGGTGCAGGGTGCACAGTGATGAACAAAATACAGAAGCTTATGACCTGGTCTCTAGAAGCTAGTGGAGGAAGACAGAACCATTACGATCCTAACGCCTTGAGATGAGGGCTGCGAGTCTCTGCCCCTGCACAGAGCTCCCACCAAGGGTGCTGCAGCTGGGAATCTTGGTTCCAAAAATCAAATTCCCTGTGGTGGCTTAAAGAAAAGGGGAGGTTTGGGCTAAAGATATGGGCACGTCCTATGTCCAATGGAGCCTTAGGACTGGTTGGAATCAAAGCCTTGGGTATGGTTCCTAGACTAGCAGTGGCAGCTGAGAATTTAGGAGAAATGCAGAATCCTACATCCTACACCCTACCTAGACCTATCAAATCAGAATCTGCTTTTTCATAAGAGTCCGGGTGGTTCATACACACACTGAAGTTTGAGATGCATCCCAGTGGGGAACCGGGAAGTCTCTCTGTGTCTCTTATGTCCAAGCACTTGTCTCATTCTTGTCTCCACCTATACACTGGTTTCTTCTGCTCATTGCCCATAACAGAGAAACTGTGACTGTCCCTGGCATCTGCTGGAGTGAGGAGATGGCTCTGGTTCTTAGTCCCAATTCTAAACTCCTGGTAGAGGAGGAGGACTGACTGGTCCAGACTGGATCAGAGACTCGACCTCAGTCAACTGGACCATCCCTGATGCAGTCAGCTTTGGTCCAGATGCAGGACCACACAGAACAGTTGGAAAGGAACCCAACTGCTCTACCCTGCAGCTCCCAGGAGCGCTTACGGGATTCACGTTTGGGGGGTTAAAAGCACCAGTGCTGGAGACAGGCTGCCTCTGTTCCACTGCTAATTCCACTGTTGTTAAACACTATGGTTGTGGGCAAATGGCTGACATTCTGTGAGCCTCCGTTTCCTCTCTATTGGACGGAAGTAAGTAATAGCACCTGCTTCATCAGACAAAGCTTGAATGGAATGTGTTAAAGCTCTTAGCTCAACACCTGCTAACAAAGCAGGCACTCAATAACTATTAGCTATCATTATTTTTATAGATATCATCAATAGTATTACCACTGGCAACAAAGAATGGTGGTGACAACAATGTCATAAAGACAACATCAAAATGTTCAGAAAAATAAATCTCCTCCTCAACTAGCCTAGTGATTTCTAAGGAAATCCAGGCCACAAACTTCTAATTCATCTTAGAGTACGTATTAAGTTTGCTGTTTTACACCATAACCTTGACTGACACCATTAATTTCCAGTGTGTATTCACCATTCCAGCTAGGGACACAACTAAGAGATAAAATCATCCCCTAAGGAAATTGATAATACAATCCATCCTTTCCTCAAAGCATGGGGCACCCACAACCTCTGGTCTTAGGAATGATTTTAAGAAGCTGACCTTGAGAAAATATAGGCACAGCGTTAAATAACAATGAGTCACAATGAAAACTCATTGGTATTATAGCATTTCCTAGGGTGTTCACTACAAATTGTTATACATGCAGTGGCTAAAAAATAACAGAAATTCGTTCTCTTTCAGTCCTGGAGTCCAGAAGTTCAAAATCCAAGTGTCATCAAGGTTGATTCCTTCTGGAAGCCCTGAAGCAAGAACCGTTCTGTGCCTCTGCCCCAGCTCCTGGTGGATGCTGGCCAGCCTGGGTGATTCCAAGGCTGATCAGCATCAGGCAATTCTTCACCATCTTCACATCTTCTCATGTCTTGAACCTCCACTTCCTTTGTGTTACAAGGACACTAGTCATTGGAGTTGGGTCTCACCCTCAATTCAGGATGATCTCATCCTCACACGTCCAAAGACACTATTTCCAAATAAGGTCACAGTCACGGGTAGCAGGTGTCAGGATTTAGACCCCACCTGGTCCCTTTTCCACTCTCTGACTCTCCTCAGCCTTCCTAATTATATGGAGGGGAACCTGTCTATGCTTAATATCTCTTTGAAGCTGACCAGTCTCCATTTTTAAATCCAGCCCCAGCTGACCCTGGGCTGAGCCTTGAGCTGGCAAAGGTGACTTCTGCCCCAGAAATGGACCTTGATGAGTCACATCAAGGGGCCTCTTTACCCTTTGGGCTTCACAATACAGACAGAGGGGCAGGGAAAAGTGAAGCTGGAGTATTTACCTGCAGGTCTTTTCTCCAGGTTGCCTTGATCTGGCTGAAACCCTTCACTAAAGTCATTGTGAATAGCCATGGGCACAGGCCACTCCCGCAGGAGTCCACCAACCTCCCCCTCCCTACACCTGGGTGTCGGATGACACCTGCCTTGACTTATCCTAATTTGAGTGTGCCATCTGTCCCTCCCTGCTGGGCTCAAACTTGAGAGATGACTCAACTTTGGGAAACACATGGATGTTCCATGTCTCCAGAGTTCAATGTAGTCAAAGCCAATGAGGTCACACCTTTTTTGAGCTGAGAAGATCTCAGTAATGAATCTGAATCTCTCTCTCTCTCATCTCTGTCTCTTTCCTTCTCTCTCTTCCTCTCGCCCTTTCTTCCTGCCACACACATGCCTCTCACCGTCCAACCTCTGCTGATCACAAACCAGGCCACGGACCCCATGTGCCAGCAGCAGAACAGATGAGGCTTCCTGAAGAAGGCTCAGGAACCAAGCCAACACCCTCCGCAGCAGCCCAGCACTGGGCGACAAGTGGCTGCAGGCAGTGGGAGTCTGAGAAGCTCCCCTGAGATGAAACTGGGCTCTCTACTCCCTCCAACCTTCCCTTGTACCTTCAAAATTAATGAGGCTACCCAAGATTTGTCCTACCAGCAGGACCACACTGAAGACAGCATGCTCTTAAAAAAGGAAATAGATGTTTCACACAAAGACGGGGGGGAGGGAAGGAGCTGGGCTGAGAACACTTTGTGCAGAAGACAAGGCCTGGGAAAGCAGTTTGAAATTAAAGAGAAAAATCCTAACAGCTAAAATGTATTGATCTCTCCTCCACCAGATCCACGCTGCAGTCGCCCTCCTCAGGCTCTGCCTCATTTAACCCTCACAGCAACCCTGGGTAGGAGGCAGTGACTGCACCTCCTGTACACAAGAAAACTGGTGCTTATAAGACAAAATCACTTGTCAAAGGTCACACAGCCCACAAGTGGTGCAGGCTGGGTTGTAACTCAAGTTCATCTTTCAGAGTTACTGGGTCAGACTCCAGAGACAGACAGTGAAAAGAGAAAAAGTGGACAACTCAAAAGCCAGTCATACAAGAAAGAAAGACTGCGCATGAAAGAAAGACTCAAGGCTTCTACTCAGAAGAAAGAAAATCATTTTACCATAAGGACATTGGCACCAGAATGTTTACTGCACGTCAATTCACAAATGCCAAGATGGGGAAGCAACCCAAGTGCCCATCAACCTATGGATAGATTAACAAGCTGTGGTATATGTACACCACGGAGTACTACCAGATTTAAGAAAAGATGGAGACTTTATATCTTTTGTGTTTACCTGGATGGAGCTGAAACACATTCTTCTTAGTAAAGAAAGTATCTCAAGAATCAGAAAAAAATTATCCAATGTACTCAATACTAATATGAAACCCATATATAAACAAGTACATAGAAAAGCACAAGAAAAGCACACGTATAGTCTAGTGAGGAGGAGGGGAGAGGTGGGAGAGGTTGGGGGGAGAGAGACGGGGAAAGGGGCCAATTGGCGAGGTTTCACCTATTGTGCACAGTGTGAGGGTGCTCAGCAATCCCCCTGGGTGAAGGGCTCAACTATAACTTGAACTTTACCTTAGAAATGAAAACAATGTAACCTAAACATTTATACCCTCATGTTAATTTGAGGTAAAAAATAAAAGACTCAGAAACAAAAAGATCACAAGCTCATCCTCCAGTCCCCAGCGGGAGTTAGCCACCACACCAGGAACCCCACCAGGCTTGGACCTGGGCCGGCTCCATGTGACAAGGAGAATGATCTCAGGGCTTCTGCTCAAATAGAGGAGGGAACACCAACTCTCACGGGATAAGGGCTAGAGTAGATCGGCCTCCTGAATTGCCCTTCTGGAAAGGAATTATACGTATTCCAATATCTCCTCCTCTGGAACGTCACCTCGGGCTTCCCTGGCGGAGCTTGTGGGCGGCTCCTTCATCCACCTGCTCTGTGCACATTTCTCAGTTTCCACATTGGCCACACCGCCCGGAGCTCATGTGCGCTGAAGCTTCTCCTGCCAGATGCGGGCCCCAGGCCTGAGACCTGCTCATCTCAGTACCCCAGCTCCTGGTGTAACCCACACAGCAATAGGCAGGAGCAAGTATACAGCATCCCCCAGATGGCCCAAGGGACCCCTCAACAGTGGCTCACGGGATGTGGCCTGGCATGTTTTTCCTCAATGGGAAATTGATTTTCAGGCTATTTTTCAAACAGGAAGTGACTTGTTTCATCAAAGTGACTTTAAAATGAGTCTCCCTTTATACTACCAGTGATGGCACACGCTGACATCATTAGCTGTACTAAGAAGGACACGACATCACTTAGGCTGTACTCCTGCCAAAACTGCTTCACCTGCCCCTCCTCGGGAAGCAGGAATCAGATCCTTCCATCCTGCATTTGCAAACAAGACATTCTGCCAAATGTCTGAACTGGGCCATTTAAAAATGGCAATGTTATCTCACAATGTGCAGGGGCTGGAGACCTTCTCCACGGTAAAGAACACATGAAAACCAAATGCAATGTATCATCTTTGGTTGGAGATTGAATTTTCTTTTTACAGTTTTTGGCCAGAGCTGGGTTTGAACCTGCCACCTCTAGCATATGGGGCCAGCACCCTAATCCTTTGAGCCACAGGCGCCGCCCAGAGATTGAATTTTTTTTTTAAATGCAGCCATAAAGCATATTATCAGGACAATGAGGGAATCTGACTGTATCAAGTGAGAGTATTGTATCATCACAAACTTCCTGAGCGTGAACGTCACATGGTGGTCACATAGGGGAATGTGTTTGATATTAGGCTGTATGAACCAAGGGTCCAGGGTGAAGTGTAAAGCCTGCTACTGACTCTCAAATACATTCAATGCCAAGTGTAAGCATGCAAGCGTGTAAAGAGAAAGACGGGGAAGTGGGGACAGGGGAAAAACATACCCAATGAAGGAGAATATTCAGTGACGGGTAAGGGGTATGTAGGTGTCTGTCATGCTGTGTCTGTTCTTTTCCTGCAGGTTTCACATTTCTTGAGATAAAAATTTGAGAGTATGGCAGTGCCCGTGGCTCAGTGTGTAGGGTATGGCACCAGCCACATACTCCGGCACTGGTGGATCCAAACCCAGCCCGGACCTGCTAAAACAACAATGACAACTGCAACAAAAAAATAACCAGGCATTGTGTTGGACACCCTGTAGTCCCAGCTACTTGGGAGGCTGAGGCAAGAAAATTGCAAGAGCCCAAGAGTTTGAGGTTGTTGTGAGCTGTGACATCATGGCACTCTACCCAGGGCAACAGCTTGAGATTCTGCCTCAAAAAAACCAAATGCTACCATTCATGCCTAGAAATGGAATCACTGGCTTAGATGTTAGGTGTATGCCAATTTTTTAAAGTTAGAACCAGCCACTCAGTGTGAGGGACAAGGACATGCAGCATCTCACAGCCACTTGTGGAGTGGACCAGAGCAGCAGGAAGGTCAAGCCCAGCTGAGCTTATTGGAAGGAAGCAATGTCCTCTGGATAAATAAATTGAAAAGCATCAAATAAACCATACTCACAAAAAGTGCAAAAATAAAAACCAAGACTTAAAAATCAGGCCCAAAGCTTCAAGCAAACATTTGAGAGAGATAACAAGGGTCACCCACAAAGAACCCCCAGGCGGAGAGATAAAAGGGGTCCCACTCCTATTCTGACCTCGGCTGCAATGGTTAAAGCTTCTCACCAATTCCCAAGTTCATAGGCGTGTAAAGTAAATCACATACAGTCTCCATAGAGGAAAGACTCAAACATTTTCAACAAAATTTTTTGTCATCCTTATAATACTTCACATTGACTCTGATGCCATTCTGGTAAGCCTGGGGACTGTGTAAACCCCGAGACATCACGAGCAGCCCACAAAGAGATAAAACACCTGGAATCAGCCTGGCCCGAGTTCCAGTCCTGCCTCCCCTCCACTAGCTCTAGTCACTTAACTTCTCTGAGCCTCACTTTCCTTAACTGTAAAGGAGTCCAGGAGTTCTGGGCTGTAGTGCACTATGCCGATCAGGTATCTGCACTAAGTTTGGCATCAATATGGTGACCTCCCAGGAGCAGGGCACCACCAGGTTGGCTAAGGAGGGGTGAACTGGTCCAGCTCAGAAACGGAGCAGATCAAAACTCCCGTGCTGATCAGTAGTGGGATAGTGCCTGTGAAGAGCTACTATACTCCAGCCTGGGAAACATAGTGAGACCCCCATCTCTAAAAAATAAAAAATAATAATAAATACAAAAATAAATAAAAGGGGTGTGATCAGTGGATGTCAGCCATTGTCAGTTACTGAAGTAGTGTCTGTGACATGCTTGGTCAGTGTCTGACACACAGTAGGCTTAAGTAAGTCAATAAAGTATTATCGACAAAACCAATTCCCTGACTCCCCTTGCAGGCAGAATGAGAGCATCAGATGCCCCCACTCGAGAAATTAAACTGCACCTTGACCATAGACTGAGACCTATCTGGGAGTCACCCTATTCTCCCTGGTTCATAAAATTTGTTTAATAAATGGTGAGGGAGTAAGTAATCACTTTTGGTACAAATGCTACCAGCAGCTTATGATTCCATAGCCCTCGCTGTGTGCCAGGAAGGGGACTGAGCTCGTGTATTCCTTACCACAATCCTGCAAGGTACACTGAACAGAAGAGGGAGTAAGGGTTTTGTAGTTAGGGCAACTTGCAGAAAAACACAAACATCTAAAGCAGTGGTTCTCAGCCTGTGGGTCAAGACCCACAGGAACTGTGTTAAAGGGCTGTGACATTAGGAAGGTTGAGAACCACCGAAAGGGTCACTGGCTCTAAATGGTGCGGAACACAAAACCCCTCCCTTAACCATCACTCCTTCTGGGGATATCTGCCCTCCTGTCCCTGAAGCATGTCAGCCTGGTGTGCCCCCATCTGTCATCCAGAGCCAACAGCCATATCCCAGAACCTCTCCGAAAGGAAGAATCCACGTCCTGCCCACCAGACAGCCAACGATATGCCCCCTGTCCCATTTGCCTTCAAAGTTACAAGCTTCTCATCCAGACTCAAAAAGTAGGTCTGAGTTTCTCATGGCAAAAGGGCCCCCAAACTATCCTTCTTAATAGACAGCTGCTGTTTCCCAGTTAATTCTAACAGCAAGCACATACATTATGCACACGCAGGGAACCAAGACCCTCTGAAAAAAACTATTTTTCTTGAACGCTAAAAGATCCCTTTTTTACCCCAGGCTTTCATTTCCTTTCACTCAAACGCCGGTTCTATTAAAGCCAAATTACACCACAGAAATGACTGTAGAGTGTACATCAGCAGATCAATTTATTTAATTAGCCTGGGTAATTATAGAGGAGTGAAAAATGCCTTGTGGTGGGAAGGCACTCAAGGCGCGTGGGAGCGGGTGGCGCACGTGCACTCCCCGGCCAGGGAGGCTCTGCCAGCCGGGGCTGCATCCCGCGGCCTCTGCGCAGTACACAGGCAGTGGGCCAAGGTGGCCACAGCGCAGCACAGCTCCACAATGTCTCCACCAGACGCCGAAATAGCAAGGGCTTCCAAACAAAGGCTATTCAGAGGCAACGAGGTTCTCTCCTGTGTTCAAGGGATCCTCCAGCGCCGGGCTCTACTTTGTGATAAGAACACTTAATGTGAAATCCACCTGCTTAACAAAATCTTAAGGGCACAGAACAGTCTCGTTTACTACTACTGGAACAATGTTGTTGTACCTCATCCAGAACTTCTGTATCTTGTATAACTGAAACTTTGTGTCCCTTAAATAGCAACCCCTGCTGTTGTTACATATGGCAGAATTTTCTCCTTTTTTTAAGGCTAAGTGATAATGCATTGTACTTAATAGATATTAAGTGTCAGCAAGGACATGGAGAAATTAGAACCCCTGCAGGCCTCTGGTGGGACTGCATAGTGATGCAGCTGCTATGGGAAACAGGATAGAGGTTCCTGAAAGGTAGAGCTGCTGCGTGACCCAGAAATCCCACTTGGGCATGTACACCCAGGAGAACTGAAATCAGGATCTCACACCTGCCCTCCTATGCTCACTGCAGCACTGCTCACAACAGCCAAGGTATGCAAGAAACACAAGCATCCATCTGGGGCAACGGACCAAGGAACGGCAGTGAGGGTCTCACAACAGCATCAGGCCTAGGAAGTTTCACAGACTGAACCTCTCCCAAGAAAAGGAGTCCTCACTCTTAACCAACACTCAGAGTGTGCACTCACATCTGCTAGACACACGCCTACTGTTGGCACAAGTTCTCATTCCATGTTTGTCCTTTCTGCTGGGCTGTAAACTTCTGAGATATGTAATCTCGGTCACGTTACTTAACCTCTCCATGCTTATTTCCTCATCTGTAAATGGAGATACGACAGTAGTGCCCACTTCATATGAGTGTTGAAATGAAACACTCTATGTAAAATGCTTAACACGGTAAGTGACATATAATGAGCACTTGGTAAATTTCTTCTATTACTATTAGTTATTAATATAATTTCAATGCCTAGTAATCACTATGCATTCATTCAACAAACATTTGGGATAGGATAAGATTCAGTGGATAACTGACTAGATGGAAGGAAGGATGGGTATATGAGTGGATGTGTGGGTGGGTGGATAAATGGATGGGTGAGTGTGTGGGTAGATGGTGGATGAGTGGATGGATGAGCAGAAGGGTAGGTGTATGAATGGGTGGCTGCATAGAGATTATCCACGTGTATTGTAGCAATAAGACATATGACATGACCCTTGCCTTCAATGACAGTCTCTTCTGTGTGTCTAATGCTTCCTCATTTATGAAGAGGCGCCTTTTACTCCACCTGAGATAGGCGAATTGTTCCATTTTACAGAAGAGAAAAGCACAGCTCAAGTTTATTCATCCAAGGATCTATTGAGAACCTGCTATGAGTCAGCCACTACTCCACTTCACAGAGACAACACCAAACAAACAGAAATCCCTGCCTCCTGGCAGTGCAGATTCTAGTTGAGAGAAATAAGCAATAACAAATATAAAGTATGCAAGATGGCACGCAATGTTATTAAGAAACACAAAGCAGGGTGGCGCCTGTGGCTCAAAGGAGTGGGGCACCCGGCCCATATGCCGGAGGTGGCAGGTTCAAACCCAGTCACAGCCAAAAACTGCAAAAAAAAAAAAAAAAAAAAAAAAAGAAAGAAAGAAACACAAAGCAGGAAGGGGAGATACAGGGGCCAGGAGGTAGATGGGTAAGACTGCAATTATTACTAGGACAGCCAGGTAAGATCTTATAGCACAGGTGTCACTTGAGCCTGAAGAAGTGAGAGAATAAGCCAAATGGTTATCTGGGAGAAGAATTTTCCAGGCAGAGGGAGCCACCAATGCAAAGCCAAATAGCAGCCAACAGTTACAGGACATGTCCCACGTGCCAGATCCTGTCCTTAGTGCTGAACATATGCTCAGTCAGTTAACCTGCACACCAGCTCCTGAGGGAGGAGTCGTTATCCCCACTTTGCAGATGGGAACACTGAGGAGCAGAAAGCCTGAGTCACTTGAGAGAGCTGGGACCAGACTGAGGCAGCTCAGCTCCAGAAACCACATCCCTAACAGTGACATTCTCTTCTCTAGTCACAAGCCAGAGTCGTGCCTTTGAAAACAGCAATGCCAGGATTTGACCCAACTCCACTCCCACACGATGTTCAGCTCTCCTTTGCTGCACTGAAAATCACGGAGAGGGGGAATGAGACATGCACACAGGAAAAAGCAAATGCCAAACGCAAGGCCCAAGGGGGAGCCCCAGGTGAAGAGTGACATCTGGAGCACATTGTTACAGAAACAGACGGTCCTACTTCCCAGCCTTCGCCCTCACTGTCCCCTCTCCTCTGCATCATGCCCTCCCTTCTTACCCAACCTGAGAAATCCTTGGCATCCTTTGAGAAGAGGTTCAAACGTCATCACTTCTCTGTAGTTTTTCCAAATTAACTCCCTCATTTTGGCTTTCTTGACAATTTACATAATACTGATGACTTAAATGAGACATTTTATGAGTGGTGAAGAGGCACCAGGCCTGTGCTCATCCACTCTCACCACGGCGCTATAAGATTGGGGCTTTTTTGCTGGACACACCAAGACTGGAGGGACAGGCTTGCAAAAACTCACATGGCTGGCACAGATCAAGCACAGAATTTGACCTCTCCTTGGCCTCCACAGCCTGGGAGCTCCACAGAGGTAATAGTTTGTCACATTCATCTGTCCCCTTACCCCAGGCTGTGGCTCCGGGAAGGCAAAAGGTCTTTCCATCTCCAAGTCTCAGCACAGATCCTGAAAGGCATTTGCTAACTGTCCTCCACACCAGACATGCAGTTTCGCCTATCTCGAGGAAAGCACGTTTCCCTGGTAGCTTCACATGGGTGTAATTAACAGGGTTCCTTCCACACAATATGGTTGAGGAGCTTCTGGAAGGTCAATATATTCTAAAATATCTCCCAACCAGCCCACCCATGTGCCCTTCAGCCCAGGCACTATGTCCAGAAGGCCCCTTGTTAAAATGTGAGCCTGGAGGCTGGAAGGGGGTGGTGATGCATCATTTGTTAACCCATCTCCTGCCACCACTCTCTCCCATGCACAGCAAGGCAACTCCTCCCACTGAACCAGTGGCTCCTGGGTGTATAGGAAGCCCCTGGGTCAGGGCCAAATGCAGACTCAGTGATCACATTTCTTAATGCTGCTGTTTCACACAAACAGAAATCCTCAGTTGACAGCCAGGGAGCCCGACAGTGCCCCAGAGGCTGGGAGCTGCTAGATTCAGGGAAAGCTCATGGTTTGGTTGCTAGAGGAAGAAGAAGGTAGCTGACTGCCCCGAGCCTGTGTCTGTGGCTTCATTTTCAGTTTGAACAGGGTATTTTTCGTTGCATTGTTTTGAGGGACACCATGGGAAGGAGCGGAGGAAGGGAATCGGGGTACACAGCACCTGCTTCTCAAGGGGACCCTTGGATTGTCTTGGATGTAGCAAAACTCTAGACCCTGGTGGTACTGCTGTTGGGCCCAGGTGACAAAATACAATGAGAACTGGATAAGGGACTGGTCCCCACTCAGTGCAGAGTACAGCCCCGTCTATCACTTTAAGGACAGGTACCTTGTGGCGCCTCAGGGGCAGCCCCACAGGAGTGAACACCTCTGTCCTTATGATGGTGCCACCAGCTCTGAGGTTCCTCAACAAAAGAGGGGGGGATGGCAGCAGGAGAACTTGCCAGGTGCCTTGTGGTACCTCCAGTGGGCAGGGAGGTGAATGGACAGCTCCAAAGGTGGACCCTGCATGTCTCATGGACGCAAGACATGAATTTGGGGTTACTGATACCAACATGCCCCCATTAGTACCATCAATGACAAGACTCAAAGACATTGCAATGACACTTCTGCTTTCCTAAAGCATGTTCTGTGCATAGACCTTTTAATATAAAGCTGGATAATATGTTCACTTTTTTCAATAAAGTTATATTTTACCCAACCAAAAAAAAAAATGTGAAATCTCGATGGACACACTTTGGCATGCAGATGACAGCCATGCTGAAGTTGAGAATTCCAACCAACTTCCCCCAGCATGACCTGCTGTCAGAGTATCCTCATAGACAGAAGAAAACTCCCAGAAGGGAAAATGGCCTTTGGGGTATGAAATCTATAAACCTCAAGGGAGAACTGGAAAGTTTGGAATTAGGGGGAAGGATGTGGTTAAGGGGAACAAAATAAAAAAGAGGTGGGGAAGATGACTCAGCTGGACATGTCGTGCTGTGACCCTGTGGGAAGTTTGCTTGTGTGGTTTGATTCCTAAACAGGTTGCTTTGGGACCAGAAAGAACAGAGACTCACAGTCTCTACCAATGGCACAGACGATGCAGGACACAGTGACAGCTGACCAAAGGACCCAAAGCACTGGGATCAGCTAGAGAGGGAGCTGCGGGTCACGGGAGAGAACCAAAGCTTAGCGTAAGTGGCCAAGAGCAGTGGGCATTTGCAGAGAGTATTAGGGAGAGAAGACACCCTTCCACAGAATCACTAAAGGCAAAGGTTCTTAAAACGCTTACACAAATTACAGACATAGAGAAAACCACAGAAAGATTGCAACATGAACATTCGCACCCCACCCAGCACAGACAAGCATGGGAGGCATTAAAAAGAACGTGCCAGCCCAGACATGGAGAAAGACTAGTCTCTGGTTACATGTGCCCAAGAGTTTTCACCATTTCCTGAAAGAGAAACCATACATTTATACCAGAAATCTATTACGTAGAATGCATATTGCAAAAATAAGTACTCCTAAATGAACTCTTTAGAAAAATGTATAGGTTATCCATATAGAATGGGGTGCCATCGCTATCCATTCTCCCTTTTGCCGTGTTCAAAAAGTTATGAGTTCAACAATCCTCCCAATACAATTAGGTACAACCACGGGAATCAGGCAGATAAGCCGTATTTTATAATTTATTTTGAAAAATTGGCACCCAGAGTGTACTTGTACCAGCAGGATGCTCCTGAATAAGAATAATTTTAAAACCTCCAAGAATTGAAAATGTTAAAGGGAATTTAATGATGCTTTAACTGAGAAGTAAGGTATTAGGACTTTAGATACGGTTTGATCAAGCAATAATGTCACTGAACGGTCTGTCTCTGTCCCCATCCCAAATGGATGTCAAAAGCAAGTAGGGCCTGTGCTTCCTTACTCATGTCTAATGGGGAAGGAACAGGAGTCTGGAGCCCCACTTTAACTGGGGGGGTATGCGCTCACCCCAAATCAATCAGTATGGCCACGCAACACCACTGCCCTCAGGCATGGCAGTGTGCTCAACCCTGAGCCAGTCCTGGGGTAAAGGGAAGGAATTACCTCAGTGGCTTTGGTCTAATCACCACCCATCTTTGCACACTGGGCTCTGGATCATCCCGCCACACGGCTCCACTACGCCATGAGGGAGGAACAGGTGTGGGAGGAGCAGCCGCATGTCCATGACGAGGAAGCTGGCTCTGCAGGCTGCTGCTTCACCAGTTCTAATCAGGGTCTGGACATGCACCAATGAGGCCAAAGAGATGAAGTGAGCTTTGGGGTGCAGGTGGGGACCCGCCCATGTTTTCCTACATGGTGCAGTCTCGGGCCAGCTCTGCTTCCCCAGCACAGAAGGGAGAACTGTTCTCAACGACAGTAACAACATCGAGCAGTTTTCAGTCCTTTCCCTGTTCTGGGGCCTCAGCCAAAAGTTCTACATAAATTGCCTTATTTACACCTTGCAAGAACATTTTGAAGTAGAAAATACAATTATCAGCTGGGTGTAGTGGCTCACGCCTATAATCCTAGCACTCTCGGAGGAGGCAGGTGGGTTGCTTGAGCTCAGAAGTTTGAGACCAGAATGAGCAAAATCGAGACCCTGTCTCTACTAAAAATAGAAAAAACTAGCCAGGTGCTGTAGCAGGTGCCTGTAGTCCCAGCTACTAGGGAGGCCGAGGCAAGAGGAAAGAGGGGAAAGGGAAGGGGAGGACAAGGAGGAGGGGATGGGAGGGGAAGGGAAAGGAGAGGGAGGGGAGGAGAGGGGAGAAGGGAGGGTGGAAGGGAGGGAAGGAAAGAAGGGAGGGTGGAGGGGAAGAGAGGAGGAATATTTCCTCATTCCAACCACAAGGCCTTCCTCTGGAGCTTCCCAAGGCTTTCTCAACCCTTTGCCTTAGACAGGGTCACTCAAAACTGGGGACTTGTGACAGTGGACCCTAGTTCCTAAAGCCAAGGCTGCTGAGTACCCTCAGATCTCAACAGATGTCTTCAGGGGCCACCTTGGTCACCCCAGGCTAAGGGACAAGAGCAAAACAACTATCTTAGGGGAAAGGGCAAGTAGACGGTGAAAAATTATGCCCATCCAATAAAGTCATCATTTTCCCCAAGCTTTGAAATGAAAATTTAGACAAAAGCTGCATTAAGGGACATTAAAAGCATTGTCTCTGCCACTGACTCCTTCTCTGTGCAGAAGGAGAGAAGTAGACTTGGCATGCTCTCTCCCCAAGAGGCTGGTTCACATCTTACCTCTTTCAGAATGTCCCCCTAGGCTCCTGTGACTCCAGCCCTGGCAGGAAGCCCTCCCCCTCTGTAAACTCCAGCAGACAAAAGACCCAGAAGCTGCACTGGGGTGTCTAACTGGCCCCTCAAACTTAATACACAAACTTAACATGCTGCCTGCCATAAAACATTCCTTTTTAGTCTCTTGCACCTCCACAAAGAGGACCACCATGCACTTGCAAAGCCAGCTACATAGTATGTGGGCCCAGCACAAACTAAAGATGCCCTGCTAAAAATTGTTCATAATTTAAAGTTGGCAACAGCAGAGCATTAAACCAAGCCTAAGACTCTCTTGAGCTTGAGCTTCTGTGCCACTGCACAAGTTGTATTCCCATGACACTGGACCTGGGCTCAAGTTAAAACGCTAGGTAATATCTCAGTTCCTCTCTCCACCTCACGTCCAATCCATTCCCAAGTCTTATCAGCTCCAACTCTAAATATATCCTAATCCAACCACTTTTCACCAACTCCATCATGGCCACCACAATCTCTCTCTTCTGTGACAGCCCTAAATGGGCTCCTTATTTCTCTCTTGCCCCTCAACGGCCCCTTCTTCAAAAACCAGCCAGTATAATGGCTCAGTATAAATCAGACCACGTCATTCCCTACTCAAAATTTTCTCATAGTTTTTCATCAGGCTTTAAACAAGCTCTGAATTCTCACTATGAGCTAAAATGCCCAACATGATCTATCACTGCTGCCCTCTCCAAGCTCATCTCCTCCTCACTCATTCATCCTGCTCCAGTCCTACTGGAATCCTTGAATTTAAAACACATCAAGCTTCTTCTTGCCTTGGGGCCTTTGCACTTGCTGTTCTCACTGCCTGGAACACTCTTCCCCCCAGATGTTCACATTTGTGAGGGTTGTGTGATATGAGGGTTATTCGGCTCCCTCATATCATGCAGGTTCAACTCAAATGTAACCTCCCTGAACAAAACTTCCCCAAACACCTTTTCTAAAGTAGCCACATGCTCCCTCACTCTCCTTCCATCAACCAAGCTTTGTTTTTCTCCTGAATCCTTAACACTATATCATTTCTTTGTTGTCCATGTTTGCCTTTCATGTCTCATGCTAGAGTAGGAATCCAATCTGTTTTACGCGTGCATCACTGCACGTCCAGCACCTTGGACAGTGCTTGGCATATGGCAAACGCCTGTGAATGAATGACTTACTTTCTACTTTAACTTGTTAGCTGCCTGTTCCATTTCCTTACACCTTGACTTATATTTACTGGAAGGGGCAAGGGCGAGTCCATTTCTTAAAACCCTCAAAACACTGAGCTCAGTGCTATCCAAAAACTAGATGCTCTATGAAGCTGTTCATTAACTGTTACCAAACTTCTATTTCAGGAATGGCAAACACTATCACTCCCAATATGTGCCCATAGCAGAAACTGCAAGTAGATCATAGAATTCTTTCCCACTGGGCAAGAATAGTCTCAGAATCCTCAAAACTACTTTCTAAGAGGCCTCAACTGATAATAAAAGTTTATACTTAAAGCAATATCATTTTGACACCTCTATACTAACTTAATAATATGAAGAACCAGCTCTAAAAACCACTAACCTGGCACAACTCCTTCCCTCACCCCAGTTTATAACACATGGCCTTCTTAATAGACAGAGGACAAACATCAATGCAGCCAGTACAACCTGCTCTGTGTTTATGGACCAAAAAAGAACAAAATCCCCGGATGTGAACAATTGCATTTTGTCCTAAGTCCAACCTGAGTAAGTTAGACTTTTGCTGAAGAACTTCACTTAAAACAAAATGCCAGGAATTAAAGAAGCTCAGTTTCCTTATCCTAAGGAAATTTAAATCTATTCCCATATTGATTTGACTGCACTGCTTACTAGGAAAATAGACCACTTATGCTTGTGTTTACCTCTTTCAGAGACAGCTTGGAATTTCAACATGGCACCGTTCCTTAGTCTAATAGGATTCCCAAGGGCACCTGCACTTTGGGTATGGACACTTATCCTCAGTTTCCCATCATCTCTGCAGCCATCCTGGGTCCTATAGCTCCTGCTCAGTCTCCAGGCGAGGAAAGCTCTCCTACCTGCTCCTAGACATCTTCAACGGATCTTCAGTGGCTGGTACTGGAAGGGTCAAGTTCACCCCAACCTACTTGTTCTACCCACCTTTTTCTAGGGACTCACCATCAAGGATAATTGTAGCCTTTGGTGAAATACAAATTCTTTACCATAAACTAACACAAGTCTGGTCTCTTAGGGAGTATTAACTTTGTTCTGGCCAATTTGGTTGAAAGTGACAGAAAGCCACTGAGGTAGCTTAAATTAGCATGTTGTTATAATGGTATAATAATATCTCATGCAACCCATGGGCAGGATGGGCAGAGAGACCTCAAGAGGAACTAGAGGCTCACTTATAGGAGGAATCTTTTAAAAAGTTAAATTCATAGAAAGAGAAAGTTAGATAGTCATTACCAGAGGCTAGAGAATGGAGGCATTAGGCAGATGGTGGTCAAAGGGCACAAAATTTCAGTTATACAGGAGAAATACATTTAAGGAATCTATTGTATATCATGATAACTGTAGCTAATAACAATATAATATATACTTAAAAATTATTAAGAGCCTAGTTTTAAGTGTTCTCACCACAAAACAATAAGTATATAAAATAATTTTATGTTAAATTTACTTGATTTAGTCATTCTGCAATGTATATGTATATTAAAGCATATTGTATACCATAAATACAATTTTTATTTGTCAAGTAAAAAACAGTTTAAAGTAGATTTTTAAATAATCTTTCTTAACATTAAAATTGGCTACTATATGATACATTTTTTTCTTAATAATAATAAAGATATTTTTCAAGTCATTAAAAAAGAACTAGTCCTTGTTCTTAGTAAAGCCATCACAAGAATGGAGAAGCAAGAATCCAATGTACCCAATTCTAATATGAAGGCAGTAGGTGAGCTAATACAAGAGCAGGGTAGGGGAACGAGCAAGTGGGGAGAGGGGAGGGGGAAAGAGGATGGGGGGTCATGGTGGATAGCCCCCCTCTTGGAGGTGAGACACAATTATAAGAGGGACTTTATCTAACAATGCAATCAGTATAATCTAATTTTTTGTACCCTTAATGAATCTCAAATAATATATGTGTGTGTGTGCTTAAAAAAAAAAAGAACAATAATGTAAATCTGGAAATCTGTCAGAAAGTTTTCCTGCAGAAACTAGATAATACTAGTTTCTGCTTCTATCTCTAGGTCTTCTTTATTTCCTTTCAGCAAATCAGTGGTCCTGATTCTCCATGGCAAGAAATGACCAATTCACATCTTCCAGGTTCCCACAGAGAAGCAAGAGCCCTGCATCTGCATCAACTAGAAAGTCCTGGAAAAGAGCATCTGATTGGTCCAGGTTGGTCATGTGTCCACCTCTGCTCCAATCAGCTATGGCCAAGAGTCCGCAGTCATGGAGTAAAAACATGGCTCCCAAGGTGAACCATATGAGATCAAGCTTTCATAAAAAACAGGTGCATGGCCTGAGCAGGTGCCTTGGTAAACTTGTATTCCACAAGCTTCTCTGTCCTGGATCACCCTCTATCCTTAGAAAAAGGCTGTAAATTATTTATATTCAAAAAATCCAGCCCCTTCCTTGCCTTCTCAGAGTATCTCTCTCTGTATCTTCAGTCAATAGAACGCAACTGTTTCTCAACTATTTGGCCAGACACAGAGCTCAGGAGCCTAAAGGAGGCATCATCTCTTCCAGACTTCTATCACAACTCATTCTACTGGCTCGTGTTCCTAGATGTAATATGGCCATGGTTTCTACACCAGATATTCAATAATATTTATTAGGCAAATATGTATGAGCACCTATTCTGTGCCAGATATTGTTCCAAGAAGTAGAAATACAACAGAATGGATATATTAGGTTACATATCTGGCAAAGGGCTGTCTAACTTCTGCATTTACTTATGTAAAAAAAATAGCTTAAAGGATCCATAAATTAATTCATACACTTAGCAAACCACCTTTTTCTGGACATATACTATGAAACAAGAATGGATTGGTTAGATCTGCCCATGTGCTAATAACCAAGTGACACACACCAGCAGAGGAGAGTGGACTTTGGGAAAATTCACCATTATACTTTCACAAAATCAACATGCCTTACACACATCCCAACAGGCTATCAACCTCCCATGGTAAAAGGAGAGTTTTTCATAAGCTCAGTCAATAGCCCCAAAAGCCAAAGCCCCAGTGAGAGGAGACCTTTTGTCACCTGAGCCATCTGTTCTGTCTGAACCCCACAGTGTTAGAAGCAGCTCTCCCCAGCTGGCCATCTCTTCAGCTGTACACAGCACGCCTCTGCTCCTCACCCACTTGGAGCACACATACGCAGAGTCTAGCTGCCTTTTTCAAGCTGGGCTGGGAAAGCAATTAATTTGGCACCTCTTAAATCTCCCTAAGCCCAGCAAGGAGGATACTTAGGGTTGTTGGACACAGCCAGTAAGGCAGTGTTTCTCAACCTTCCTAATGCCGCGGCTCTTTAACACAGTTCCTGTGGGTCATGACCCGCAGGTTGAAAACTGCTGCAGTAAGGGAAGAGAGGGAAGCTCTCTATTGGGGAAAGAATCTAAGAAGATGGAGAAGTCTTTTTAAAAGGCATGAGAACCATAGAGTCCACCTGAGAATCATGAGCCAAAGGCACGACTAACCCAAAGCACACACCTGAAGGAGAGTGGTCCACGGCTCCTTCAAGCCCTGCTGGCTTCTGGAGATGACCAAACACCATCAAAGGGCTACTACACTCCTTCTTCAGCTTCATGAAGGAACCTTCACTACCCATCTCCAATGGCAGCCAGGAACACCTTGCTTCACAGAGGAAGCCATAAGGCTGCATGGCACAGGGCAGGAATGTCCTGCCCCTACCTGAGAGTCTGCTAGACCAAGCATCAAGCCATCCACTGCCCTGACCACTAACAGCTCATCTGTGCTGAGACCCATTCTGAGCCTGGAGAAGGAATCTGTGCACGATCTCCTGTAATCCTCAGAACATGCCTGCAAGAGGGTCCAGCAGTATCATTGCTGTTTCACAGATGAGAACATTGGGGGTCCAGAGAGGGGCACTGGCTTGCTCAAGCTCATGAGCAACATCCTTCAGGGCCTGAGAACCTGTGCCCTTAGCTTAACCACTACAGGTGAGTGAATTGCCCAGGAAATAAATCAGCCTCCCCAGTCCTTGCCCACTTCTCAGGTCTCAGGACTGTCTCTCTGGCAGAGAGCTCTAGCCAGTTGGTCCTTTGGCCCCCAAGTTAGGAAAGTGCCTGGCATCTTAAAAGAAAAATGAGTCCCAACCCAAGAAAGAGCAATGATTTGAAGTTCAGACTCTAAAGCTGCATATCCTGGAGCTAAATCCTCATTGTGGTGTCCTAAAAAACTCACTTAACCTCTCTTAGCCTCAGTTTTCTTGCCTGCAGAATAGAGCTATTAATAACCTCTATATCCCAGCCTAGTTGGAAGGATTAAATGAAACAAGGTATGCCAAGATCTTGGCACAGGCTCAAAGACAGTCTATAGACGGCAGGTGTTATCATCAGCAGTCTGAGAAAAACCTATGATAGGATACAGTTGCACATGCATGCAACAAATATTTACTGAGCCTCCCTAAGTGCTGGACAATAATGCTGGGTCCTCCAGATACAGCAGTAAAGATAGTGCAGTCTCTGCCTCACCAAGCTTATTTTACTGAAAACAACCAAAAATAATAATATTTTTCCATTTGAATTCCTAATCTGGTTGCTCATGTGCAATGTTGAAAATGAAGAAAATAGCACACCCAGCATGTCTCCTCCTGCAAGCCCTTCGATGACATGAGAAACTTTGGTCCCCACCCTTTTCCTTTTTGAAACTGAACCCCTAGAAGACTCTGAGACCAACAGCAGCAACATCACCTCGGCCCAACATCGGCAAGCGTCAGGCTCCATCCAACCCTTTCAATAAACACTTTACACAACGAATAAACCAAAAGGCTAATTGCTGTGATATGTTGTGAACTCCTTTGAATTAGTAAGAAAAAGATAAAGAACCCAGTGAAAACAATTGCAAAAGAGGTGAACTGGTAATTTAGGAGAACAGCCAACAAGATAAGAAATTCATGATACTCAGGCTTGGCAAAGCTGCGCAGGAAGAGGCACCTCAACACTGTCAGTGAGCCCATCCAGAAATTCAAGCAACTTTTTTTCTTTTTTCGGAGACACTTTGGGGATCTCTATAAAAATTGAAATTGTGCATTCTCTTTGACCTAGCAAAATAAGTCCAATTGGAGTCTATCCTGTAGGAAGACTCAAACAAGTGAACAAAACTATCCTTTCAATGCTACTTGTGAGAGGCTCATCTATAAAAAAAGGAAAATAGGAAACAGGCTAAGTGTCCATGAAGGGAGAACAGCTAAAATACAATTTACTACACTGTGAACTGATTTATTCTTATGATTCCTATAATATTACAGTAAAAAAGGAATAACTGTATTACATTTATTATGTATCTATGTGCACACATGTGTATCTAACTTTAATTTGTCAAACATAGCCAGGCATAATGGCTTACTCCTGTAATCCTAGCACTCTGGGAGGCTGAGGGGGGTGGATTTCTTGAGCACAGGAGTTCAAGATGAACCTGTTAAGAGCAAGAGTCCCATCTCTACTAATTTGTCAAACACACACTTTTAATTCATAACATGGTGTTTAAAATTCTATTTTGGAATTATTCCTCCTCCTCCCTCCTTCCTTTTCCTATTCCTTCTTTGGCTGTTTACTAGAATCTTCCAAAAATGGGCAAGGCCCAGTCGTCTCGACTCCTCTGAGAAGCTCTGGACCTGAGACCAGTCCTAGAGATGCGAGGAACAACATACAGCCACACTCAGCATAACACCATTTGGGGCAGTGACGGACCACTTATACAATGCTGCCATAAGATCGATATGTTATATTTTTACTTACCTTTTCTGTGTTCAGATGTGTGTATATACACAAATATTACAGTGTTCCAGTTACCCACAGCATTCAATACAGTCACATACTGTACAGGTTTGTAGTCTGTGAGCAATGAGCTGCCCCTTACAGCCTGGGTGTGTAGTAGGCTGTGCCATCTGGGTTGTGTGCATGCACTCCATGATGTTTGCATGGTGACAAAGTTGCCTAGCAATGCATTTCTCAGAATATATCCCAGTCATGATGTAACACTTGACTGTGTCTTAAAGACCTGCTTCCAGGAGAGAATCTAGGGCCCTGCACACCTTTGCATTTGCTGCACTTCAAGTAAAACCAAGAGGAAGCAGAGAAGGGACTCCCTGAGAAGGAGCAGCTCATTCATAGTATATGTCATTAGGAGATCTGCAAACTCTTCCTATAAAAGGCCCAATAGAAAATGTTTTAAGTCTTTCAGACCTGACAGTCTCTGTCTCATTACTCAACTCTAAGGCTGCACTGTAACAGTTAAAGCAGTCATCATAATATGCAAACAAGTGGGCATGGCCAAGTTCAAATAAAACTTTACTTATAAAAATAGGCCTCAAACCAGATTTGACTCATAGACCATAGTTTTCCAGCTCTTCATTAATTAATGATCAATTTTATCTTTCTACTGTTTCTTTTAATTTGATTAAAAGAAACTTAACCCTACCTGGTGACTTGGAAACAGCAAATAATAGGGATGGTTTATTCACATATACATATACAAACATATGTAATATATATGTGATTGTCTACAAATATGTTTAGATGTATTTATATACACAAATACTCTTGTGTTCCAATTGCCTATAGCATTCAGATGGGGAGGCAGACACAAAACAAGCCATCTCTCCCATCTCCAAACTATACTCCCACACACATACCCCAAACCCATAAAAACTCTCCCACTTCCATCTGCCTCTCAGACACGTAAAATAGCCCAACTCTCAGCTGACACATGGTCTAGGAGAACAAAATAGCTATTAAGATCTGAGTTCATTTGTCACACAGCACTTCTCTGGCATTTGCTGACTGATACAAAGCCAAAAGCATATAAGTTACATGCATATGACAACATTCTGGTGAAGAAGTGTAAAAGCCTGCCTAGTTGCCTAAGCCAGGCCTCACAGATTAAATAACCAACGTCCAAATCCCATTCTAGGCCCATCCCTTCCAGAGGAGTCCATACAAGTCAGACATTATAAATATTCACCTCAAACATGTGGGTTTACCTCCCTGTCCCCTCTTCTCCCTGGAGCTACATCATCTCCATATTCTCAGAGTCTTGCACAGAGCCTGAGACCAAATAGGTACTTCATACATAGTGCTTACTTTAACTTAATTGAATAGAACTGCTGAAGACCTGGGGTATTTTTTCATTGCTATCTAAGGAATATTCCTTTCCTGAGAAGGGAAAACTTCTGAATTGGGCCAATTAATCAGCCTGGTTTGAGTGAGCAGATAATAGAGTAATTTTTAGCAGCCTCCACTTGCATAGTTTATTTTCAGAAATTTTCCTCCCCACATCACTTCTGAAATGATGCTATTTAAAGCATCCTAAAATGATGTTCCTTCTCTACTATGGTCATAGGATTATCTATTTTAAAAATAATAATAAAAGGTCATCTAAAAAATAAAATGTAGATAAACCAATTTATAATTTTTATTCTACAAAATTCTAGGAATTAATAAAATTTGAAAGAGCTTAGCATAGCATTTGGGAGCAGGAGACCTGGGTTAGGGAAGATAGGTTTGCTTCCCAGTTCTTCTACTTAATAGCTATGCAACCACAATGGATTGATGTTTATGCCCTCCCAAAACTTGTTTGTTGAAATCCTAACCCCAAAGTGATAGCATTTGGAGTTGGGGCCTCTAAGAGGTGATTAGGTCATGAGGGTGAAGCCCTCATGAATGTGATTAGTGCCCTTATCAAAGAAGCCCTGGAGAACTCACTGGTTTCTTCTACCATGTGAGGACATGGCAAGAAGGCACCACCATCTATAAGCCCATAAGAAGACCCTCACCAGACACAAAATCTGTCTTGATCTTGAACTTTACAGCCTCGAGAGCCAAGAAATAAATTTCTGTTATTTATAAACTACCCATCTTACAATATTTTGTTATAACAACCCAAACAGACTAAGACAGTAACCTTCAGCAAGTTGTTTAACCTTCGTGAACCTCAGTTTCCATTCTTTAATGGAAATAATAATGGAGCCTACTCCTACTGCCATTAAATAAGACAATGCATGTAAAACTTTTAGCATTGCCTCTACATAAATTTTAGCCATTGTCATTAAACAATATAATAAACCAGCTTAGGCAAAGAGATGGATTTATTAGAAATACAGTATGCAGAATCATCTCCTAGAAACTAAGTGTAGGGTTAGCATCAGAGGTACTCAGGAGATAATTTAGGGACTGGGTGGGACTTGGAATCAAGGAAGTTCCTGGATGTTTCTCTCTCTGGAGTCATGTGGCTTCAAAACTCTACATGGGTTTCACGTCTGATTCTTGGATGTGAAAATCTAATTAGTCCAGCTTGAATTGGGTGGCCACTCTTGGGCTATTGGGTATGCCAGAGGGGCTGAAGACAGGCAGCTCAGTGGAAGCCTGGGACTAGAAAGGGCTGGGCAGGGCCAGAAAACTCAAGCTAGATCTGCCACCTACAGACGTGGGGCTTAGTGAACCTCAAAAAAATGTGTGTTCAATTGAATTATATGACCCAGAAGTATTTGCTCCACATCTGCATCTGTGGGCATTAATAAAATTCTTTGTCATGGAGACTGAATTTTCCTTGTAGGCCCTATATCAGTTTGTTAGAATGGCCATCATAAAATACTTGGGGGTTTGCACAGCAGAAATCTGTTTCCTCACAGTTCTGGAGGCTGGAATTCTAAGATCAAGGTTTTGGCAGGTTTGGTTTTTTTCCCAGCTTGCAGATAGCCTTCTCCTCTGTGCATCCATTCCTGGTGTCCAAATTTCCTCTTAGAGGTGGCCCAAATCAGATTGTACGAGGACTTACCCTGAAAGCCTCATGTAACTTACCACTTTACAGGTCCTATCTCAAAATAGCAGTCACCTTTAGAGAATCCAGGGATTAGAGCTTCAATATATGAATTTAGAAGAACACAACTCAGCCTGTGACAGGCACAAAAGGCTTTCTTTGATTTAGCCCAAGAAATCACATCCCTGGGTGCCTAAGCAACTCTGGGCCACATTTGTTTTAGAATTTTTCTGTCCCTACCCAGAAGCTTCAAATCTTCTGAAATCTTTCTCCTTCTCCCCCAGCATCCTCCTCATTCTTAGAAACAATCAGAGAAGCAACATGCCAAACCAGGAAAGGAGACAGCCATTGCTAAGCTTTACTTCCCAGCTCTCCCAAGACCACGGAACCATGCAGCTTACAAAGAAATGTTTTAACTGTGCATGAGGCTGCCGGTGGCTTTACAAGGGGTGCTAAGAGGAAAATTATCTTTTTGGATTTCATTTTCATTTTGGCTTAATGAGGTAAGAGACTCTCGTTTTGCAAAGTAGGGCAGCTCACTGCTGAGGCCAGGGATTCGGGTGGGGGGACGTGGCTGTGTTCTGTTTCCAAAGTTAGGCAGCTCTGGCCCACAGCACGTGGTAGGGAGGGAGGGGGCAGGTGCTTGCCAACCAGGGGGTGACAGCCACTGTCAAGACTTGAATTAAACCTGGGATTAATTCTGCTCTCTTAATTGGACCCAGCTTTAGACGATTGTGATGATTTCCCAGGACTGAAAGCACATGTCCTATTTTAAACTTGAGTTCTAAAGAAGAGTGTTCCTCACAACTCAAGGGTCTTCATGATCACCTGGGAAGCCTGTGGGACACATACCATTCACAGGGTCTCCCCCCAGGGTCTCGGATCCAGCACAGTAAGGCAGCAGCCTGTGGCAGGATCTCATTCAGCAGATGCATGCACAGTATTGGCCATTTCATAAGACCTCGTGGCATTCTGACACAGAGGACCCATAACCCAGATTTATGGAATCTCTGGATGAAAATGTACACAATGACCACTCAGACACTGCTCTCCCAGCTGTTTTGTAGGGAACGGTAGATAGTCACCTCCTTGGCCAGGCCTATCCCCAGTACTCCTGACCTCCTTGCCCTGCTTTCTTTTCCCCACAGCACTTACCAGCTTTCTAACACCCTATGACAATCGACGGCTGCCTGAAGCAAAAGACCTGCTGCTCTGTAAAGCAGGGCTGTTTGTGTTTTGCTCGTTACCATATATGCCCAGTTCTTCTCACAGTGTGCTTAGTACATAGCGCTGGCTCGATATGGGTGGAATGAATTAAAGAATTAATATCTTGACTGCATGCTGTGCTTTCTGCTGAGATGCACTATCCATCATGGGGATGTCTGATATTAAAGTGGAATTAGCAGACAGGGCCTAACAGGCGGAAGACTTTCTGATATGGTCCCTCCCGCCCTCTCCCGCCGCCCCATTCATTGCCAGACATCATCAACAAGGCTGCCAGCCTTTGAATTAACAGACTCTGCTTTAAAAAAATGTTTCTCTTTTTAATTGGGATGGGTAGCCTCTGCTAAATAAAGATGCCTACAGATCTCGGATGAGTCACAGCCCTTTGAAATCTTGTTAGAAAAAGTGGAGAACGTCTACTTCCCATTTCCTGTGATAGAAAGTCTGGAATGAGCCTGGATGGTGTGGCATTGGGGCACCTGTCTGGTCACAGCCCACCTGAAGAGTCAGAACACAGTAGAAGTCCTTACTGGACAAATGGATGTAACAGAAACACTGATGTTCCTGTAACTTCTCCCCACCCTCAAGAGTTTGATGGGCTCAAAGGACTGGAAGGAGATTTGGATATTTACTTTGTTATTTTGGGGGTGCTAATAAGACCTTTGTGTAACCCTCTCTCAGTGTGTTTTTGGTAGGGAGAACCACCTGCCACCTATACACACAACACCAGGACTGATAAAGTTTGAGGCTGTCCTAGCCACGTTCTCTCTGTGAGTTTACGTGACTTCAAGGCCCCAGGCACCCCACTAAAGGAGAAGGGGGAGCCTTCTGAAATAGAAAAGGATCAAGAGGTTATAAGACGCTATTACACACCTATTAAAAGGGCTAAAATTAGAAATTCCAACAGCATCAAGTGTTGACGAGGATTTGGAGCAACTGAACCTCTCATGCATTTCTGATGGGAATGTAAAAGGATGCAGCCACTCTGGGAAACACGTTGGCATTTCTTTTATGTGTATAGTTAAATACACACGATATGACCTAGAATTCCCACTTATAGGTACTTGCCCTAGAAGAAGTAAAAATGTGTGTTTGTACAAAAACCTATACATGAATATGTACAGATGCTTTATTTCGAATTGCCAAAAACTGCAAATAAACCCAATGTCCTTCAAAGGGTGAATGGATAAGCAAGCCGGGACACTGATCATCAGTGCAAAGGAACTAGCTATAGGTACCCATGACCACTTGGGTCAATCTCAAAGGCCTGGTGCTAAGGGAGAGGCGCCAGTCTGAAAGGGTTGCAAACTGCATGGCTTCACTTACCAGGGATTCCTGGAAAGATTAAACTATAAGGACAGATCAGGGGCTGGGGCAAGCTGTGGCAGGGTGTGGCTACACAGAGCTATCACCAGGGGATGTGTGGGGATGATGGAGCTGCTGTCCGTGTGTTAAAAGGTATAGAACCACGCACCTAATAAAAAGGCAGTTTCCCTGTATGTTAATTTAAAAATAAAATTAAAAAACAACTGTGGTGGAAAATTCACCAGATCAAACTAAATTTAGTTTTCACACTACTGTGGGAGAATAGGAGCTTGTTGAATAAGAGCAAGTAGAGACACAAAGAATCAAGTGCATCTCCCATTCCCACCTGTCAGAGCCATGCCTGGGAACTTGTTGCTATTACAAGTAGCTGAAGACAGGAGAGAAGAGTGGAGAAAGAGGGAGGAAAGAAACGGGAAAGAGAAGAAAGGGAGAGAGTGGGGGGGGTAGTGTGGATCAATGCTTCTCAAATTTCAGTGGGTGTATAAAACACCTGTCAAGATGCAGGTTTCTGATAAGGTCTGCAGGGCTGGGATCCTGCATTTCTTTTTTTCTTTTTTGAGACAGAGTCTCACTATGTCACCCTCAATAGAATGCTGTGGCGTCACAGCTCACAGCAACCTCCGTTCTTGGGCTTAAGAGATTCTCTTGCCTCAGCCTCCCAAGTAACTCAGACTACAGGCACCTGCCACAACACCTGGCTATTATTTTGTTGCAGTTGTTTAGCTGGCTTTGGCCGGGTTCGAACCCACCACCCTCGGTGTGTGGGGCTGGCACCGTAACCACTGTGCTATGGGTGCCAAGCTAGATCCTGCATTTCTAAGGAGCCCCCAGGTGATATAGGTGATGCATTGCCGCTGGTCCAGGAACCCCATCTTCTCCAGTGAGGAGCCACATGTGGCCTCAAGCCTTAGCAAAGAGGCTCAATAGTCGAAGGGACATGTGTGCGTCTTACAGGAGACAGTGTAGGTGACAGGACTCTGAAAACCAGTAAGTGCTGTGTCCATGTAATGTCAGCAAAAAATGACAGCTACCAGACTCGGTGCCTAATTAAGGGGATGGGGAAAATTCCAGCCCCAGCAGAGATACCATTGTCCCTAACACCACAACACTCCCCACCCAACTATCCCCAGGGTGCATGAGAGGGACACACAGCCCAGCCATCAGCCCTAGGGATGGGCAGTCACAGAGCCATCAGCAAGCAAACAGTTGTGAGAGGACAGGTTTTGCTGAAGATCAGTTCAAGAAATGCAGGCGCTCCTTCAGCCGGCTTTTGAAGCCTGGGTTGGCTTATTAACATACAAATAACTGAGTTTTACTTTTCAGAGCTTCCAGCACATCCATGCTAATGAAGCTTTTGCTTTGAAAGTCCATCTTCTCTGAAATGTCTAATTAATCTGATGCTTGCAAAGGTGCACTGAACAAAGCATCTGCAGAGCCCAGTGGGGTGAGGAGAAGGAGGTGCGGCTGCTGGTGCGGGGCCAGGTGTTGGGACGCCAGGAGACTCTGACAACTGACGTTTATTGGGGGTGGGTGTGGGGGCAAGGGTCGTTCCAGCAGTGTTTTTTCAAACTGCAGGCTGTGACCCATTCCTGGGTCGTGAAATCAACTCAGTGGGTCATGACCAGCACGTGCAAAAATAGGAAGGGGAAGAATCCATGTGGCATACAGTAAGGACTGTGTGAAAGTCACACACTACACACATGTACATGTCACATGGATGCACAGACTCGGACACCAGGAAAATATATTTCTCTTAATACATACGTGTAGAGCACTTTGCTATAGGCCAAGACTGCTCTAAGCACATTGAAACCATTTGATCTTTGTAAGATAGACAATCCCACGGCAATTTACATTTGGGGAAACTGAGGCATGAATGACTTGCCCAAGGACACCAGGAAGGGGGAGAGTCCATGTAATGTTAGCAAAAAATGACAGTTGCTGAACTTTGTGTCTAATTAAGGGGGATGGGAAAAATCCAGCCCGAGCAGAGATACCATTGCTGCAAGCGGAAAGTCAAGTCTGTCTTACTTTGAAACCCTCCCTGTTCTTGACAACTCTGGGTCCCGCAGGCCTCAGGCTCTGAGGACAGAAGTAGTTGAGGGGAGCGTGCCATCACCCCTCCATGGCTGATAGCAATCACCACTGTGCCGTGTGCCTACCTGCGTTATAACACTTAAAATAAGCACAATATGGTAGGGACGGTTTTCCACATTGTAAACTGTGGGTCAGAGAAAGAAAATAACTCCTCCAGGGTCACATGGCTGATAAGTGAGATAGTTAGGGGAGGTGTCATAGGCACCATAGGACTTGAGCTGATCTTTGATGGATGGGGAAATTTTAGGGGTTCAAGTGTCCCATTGCACATAAGCCTTAAGAGAATAAAAGAGCTTGAGTGAGAGTGTTCCCGTTGCTCAGGGAGCCCCTGCTGGGCAGATACAGATTAATTCAACTGCCTTGGAGACCCAGTCTCACTGGGGGCATAAAGGATGTCTCCCCAAGACAGGACTGTTGCCATAAGAAATTTGCAGCCACAGAGTCTAACAGTGCCTCTGGCCACTCCCAGAGAGCCCAGCTCAGCACCCAGCCCAGAGGGCTCAGGTGTGCACACAAGCTGGTCCATCTCTGATGCCCCAGCCCAGGAACACGTGCAGTCGAGTTAGGAATGTATCTGATAGGCAATCTGAAAAGTCCTCCAACCATCTGCCCCTGGGCTTTTTCCTACTGCCTCTGATTTTGTTTTCATTATGTTTTTTCTCAGAAGCTCCCAGAGCTGGAAGGAACCCAAAAGGTTCTTTATGAAAAGACGACAAGACCTGGAAAAAATGGCCGAGAGTGTGAGTTTTGGAATCAGACATGTCAAGTTACCGGTCCCATTTATGTTTTGAGGCTTAGGGCAATGTGTTTCACCACTCTGAGCCTCAGCTTCCTCATCTGTAAAATGGGAACACCAGAGTGCCCCCAACAGATGGAAAATATTAAGGTGAGACAAGAGGAAGTCTGCAGAGGATACAGGTGCTCAGTGGTGGGTGTCCCTGGAAGAAAGCACAGCAGGGCGTAAGGACCTGCTGCATTCTGCAGAGGTCACCTGGGGATAACTCCAGTCATCATCACGCAGATTCTCAGAAGCAGCAGCTTTCCACTTCAGCCGTATCACCACCAGTGGTCCCAGGTGAGAAAGGAGAATGGACCATGACCAGCCACCACTTTTGCTATCTACTACAGAAGAACAAACCACCCAGAACCTACTGGCTTAAACGAAAAATGGGATCTATTATTTCTCATGTTTCAGCTCAGTGAGTACCAACAGCGGCCGTGTAGCTGCTCACTCCCACCCCTCCGGAAGCCTTTAGCTATGCCTGGAGACATTTCGGGTTGAAGGTGTTACTGACATCTAGCAGGAGGCCAGAGATGCGGCTGAAGATGCTGCAATGCACCAGACAGCCCCCACAACAGTGTTCCAGAAATGAGGTCCAGCCACAATGCATTCCATCCCCAGGGCTTGGATACAAACAAGAACAGTTTCCCTGTGGCCCAAGCCATATGCAGGACCAGCAGCAGCAGCTAAAAATCAAAACATTCTAACAACAACAAAAAAAAAAAAACATTCTAGTACAGATGGAACAGCCCCAAATAGCTGCTCTGACTGCACAGCAGAGGGCAGCCCAGAGAAGGGGATAGCTCAGGGGTGGGAGGAAGGTGTCCTTGGGGCAACACTGGGGGGACATAATATAATGAGAGGCTCAGCAGCACACACATCCCTGAACCCCCTCATGCCTGGGGCTTCCTGGAGACTCCCCTGAGCAGCCAGCCCCTCCATCCAGAGCTGGGAGCTTCAGGCTGTGCTCCCAATGTGGAGAGGTCAGGAGACCCTCCTGCAGACTCCAAACCACTTCCTAATAATCAGTGACACAGGGATGTCATAGTGGCTACATCTGCCTGAAGATGTGACTTCTATACCCTCCGCTTTGACTCAGAACCATGTGTGTTAGGAGGGCTTCCATCTGAGATGCATTCCATAGACTCTGCAGATGGAAAGATGGCAGGTCTGTGTCTGTGAGACACGATGAGTTTTTATGGAGACTCTTGAGCCTTCTAAAAGACTTCTAAGAAAAATAAAATAGAGTCCTTAGGGGGTCTTGTTCTTGGACCTACCATTTTCCATTCCGGGCTTTTGTAAACTCCAGCCCAGCTCTAAACTTGCTCAGCACAGTCTCTCCTGCCCCCTGCCTGATGCTGGAAGCTTCTCATCCAAGCCTTGCACTCCCCAACTCTCCCTTCACCAGTTACTTTCCCATCCATTCACAGCTCATCAAGTCCTACTTATCCTTCCAAACATAGTACAGGCACCATCTCTTCCAGAAACCTACCTCTGAACCACTGGAATGGGCTAAGCAATTTTCCTCTGTGCCACCACAGACCTGTGTACATAAGCACCTGTGCACATCCATGAGGAAAAGAGAACACTACCGAGTGTTCACCAACCGCACTTGCTTTCCTCCAGGGCACACAGCTAAACTACATTTCCTAGCCTCCCTTGCAGTAAAGGAGTTGGGGAACGTGACCAATCTTGGCCAGTAGAAGGTGGGAAAAAGTGATGGACACCCCTCACAGAGACAACCCTTGAAAACCCATGATCACATGATCCTCTAGGGTCCTTCTTCCTTTGTCTTCTGGGTGGATATAGAGAACCCAGCAAAGAGCACCAAGGCCCAAAGGATGAGGTAGGTAGGCACAGAATGGAAGGAGCTTGAGTCCCTGAATGACGGCCTGGAAGTCCATCCAATGACGATCCACCATGAACTGTCTGTGGGTAACAAACAAGGGCCTATTGTGTAAGTTACAGAGATTTCAGAGTTATCATTACCGAACTTAGTGTGACTTTCCCCACCTGATAAAATACCTCTGTCTTTGAATTTAATATATGACCCTGAAATGGCCATCCTTCCCCTGCCAGGCTAGAAACTTCTCAAGGACAAGGTCCCTGTGGCCTTAATCATCCCCTTTGGCCCCGGCATGAAGACTGACACTGGATTGATGCTCAGAGGGGTTTCTCTGAGAGGGATCCTCAGACTCCTAAGGGAAGATCATCTTCGAGGGATACAAACATTCCTGGAGTGGCTAGAGTTGGAAAACAAGGGAATTAAAAGACCCAGCGGGGAGCCCACTGGGACAGAGCTGTGAACCAAAGGCAAATCAAAAGCAATCTCCAAGGGGGGGGGGGGTGAGGAGTGGGTGCCTGGCTCCTTGCTGACCTGAACCAGAGCTGCTAATGGCCACCACTTTCCTTGCCCCATGGCCCCCTCCTTCACAAGCCAGCAACAAAGGGTCAAGTCCTTGTGCTTCAAATTTCTGCCGCACCCCTCTGTAATCAGAGAAAACTCCCTGCCTTCAAAGGGCTTATATCATAGGGTCAGGCCCACTGGAAAACCTCCCCAGCTTAAGGGCCTCCAAATTGGGGGATTAATTATATCTGCAGAATCCCTTTATAGCTGCACCTCAGTGAGCGTTTGAATAACACAGAGAGGTGTGTATACCTCAGGACTGGGAATTTTGGGAGACTACCTTAGAATTCCATCTACCATGAGAAGAAAGCCTATTCTCCATAGGATAAAATCTCCTTTTGGGCTTAAGGCAACAAAAATAGGTTTCTGTAATTTCCAATTCAATAATCCCACCCGATCTGAAGAGTGAAGGGAGAGAACAGGGCTCACCTATCCTGGGCAAATATGACAAGCTAAATGCGTGGTCCCGGCTAGATTAAACACCAGTGAGTGAAAACAGCTGGTTCAAGTATCTCAGCTAGAATTCAAGCCTATAGACATCAGAATTTCTCAGAACATGACCCTACTTTCACACACACCCCTTACCAGCCCTACCTTCCCCTGCCTTTCAACAGGAGGAATTCAGAGACAGAAAGTAAAACAGAGGGGACTGAGAGCTGGGAGGAAAGGGCAGGGCGAGTTATGTTTAGGATGATGACAAAACTTTTGGAAATAAATAGTGGTGATTGTCACGTTAACAGTGTGAAGTCACTTCATGCCACTGAATCATACACATAAAAACTGTTCAAATGTCAAAATTTATGCTATACAGATAGGGTCACAATAAAAGTTTTGAAACAGACTATGCATGGTCCATGTTTTCATCTCCAGGAAACACGGTCGACAGCCTCCTTCCTGATTCCCCCCTGCAAGTTTCAACTTACTCAGCTTATTAGTGTTGCTGGGAGGGCTCCATCTGTGTCTATCCACGTGGATTTTGTTTCTTGATTTTTGTGTGTCTCAAAACCTTTATAGTGACTGAGGTATAATTAACTACAAAGTTAAAAAGAAAAAAAAAAAGGAAAAAGCAACATGATGCCCAATAGGGGGATGCTGACATCCCTGAAGTCACTGCTGAGAGTCAGGCACCGCACTGGGCACTTCCAGGAATGCATTTCCATTGCTTCCTCACCCGATAGGGGGACACTGACATCCCTGAAGTCACTGCTGAGCACCTGGCACTGCACTGGGCACTTCTAGGAATGCATTTCCATTGCTTCCTAGCCACAAACCTGCAGGGTAGGTGTTGGGTCAAGGTTGTCCAGAGAGACAGAACTGATAGGATAGAGATGGAGATGTGAGAAGGAATTTATTAGAGGAACTGGCTCACTCAATGGAGGCTGAGTGGTCCAGTAACAACCCCTTTGCAAGCTGGGGAACATGGAAGTCAGCAGTGTGGCTCAGTCCAAGCCTAAAGACCACAGAGCCAGGACAAAGGCCTAAGAGCTGGGGGTCCACAGGTGCAAATTGTGGAGTTCAAAGGCCAGACAACCTCGAGTTCTGACATCCAGGGGCAAGTAAAGAAGAGTATCTCAGCTCCTCCAGAATTGAGAGAGCAAGAACTCTCTCTCCCTCGGCCTTTTTGTACCTTCTCAGCATGCAGCCGGTTGGACGGTGCCCACCCACATTACAGGGGATCTTTCCCACTAGGTGCCCCGACTCACATGCCAGTCTCCTCCAGAATCACCTCACGGATGCACCTGGAGCAGCCCCAGCCTTCTAATCAAACACCAGACCCCCTGGGCTCCCCATTCAGAAGAGGGATGGACTCAGTGCACTGAGAATAATTAATGCCATGATTACGAATAAGTAATGCTTTACCAGCTACGTAGGTATACCTTAATTCGTCAAGTTGACATCCAGAATCAACCTTCACAGCAGGTATTCTCACTCCAGTTTTTAGAGATAAGAAAAATGAGGCTAAGGCAAAATGGTTAAGTCAATTGCCCAAGGCCACCCAGTTAGTGGCATAGGATGAAGTCGGAACTGAACCACGTTTACAACTGGCGTGGAGGGGTCCCTACTGTGATGAAGGAGAACTTTTGGAAGGCCCTGACCATGTGCTGCTCCAGCCAACCATCTTCACCCATTCACTGGGGGTGGCCCATGTCCCAGGCAGTGTGGTGGGCACTAGTCAAGCAAAACAGACCTTACACCACAGAAAGTGAGATGCCAAACTGAGGCAGGTGCCCTAAGAAATGGCAGTAAGGTTATCTGAGAAGGCACAGACCTTTCTCCTGCCTGGTGAGTTGGAAAAAGCACCCTTGAAGCTGCAGTTGATCTGAGATATAAAGAACGAATATGAGTTAACTGGGTAAAAGAGGACAAGAATTCCAGGCAGAGGGCAGCAAGTGCAAAGGTCCTGAGGCTTGTTCTAGGAGCTGGAAGGCAGAGAAGAATGACTGGAGCAGAGAAGCAAGGGGAAGAACAAGGCACATGAGGTCTCTGGTGGCAAAAGGAGGGCAGATTTAACAAGAGGAGGATTTATGGGGCCAGCTGGCATCTGTTGCAAAGTTCTGGTTTATCCATCACCAGGCGACTGCCTAAAGTCAGGCCAATGAGCACACAGGATGAGTCATCTTTATACTCTGGCTTCAGGGTGCTTTCTGAAGATTCCAGATGATGTGAGCACAGCAATGGACAGCCGAGTGTGCCCACACTGTATTCTCAGCAGAAAGGGAGAAGACCCACATTTGCCCAGCCTACAGAAAAGAACAAAGCAGGACTGAGATTCACATAATTACCTTCCCAGTGTTCCTACAGACAGCCCTCACCAGCAAAGCAAATTGAAAAAGCCTTAAATTAATTGCCTCCAAAAGCACTTACTGTACTTAACAAACAGGGTTCTGCGAAATGAATGTCAGGCATAATTGGGACTCTTGGCCCTGGCTTCTACCTGGCCCCCGAAAGAGAGGGGAGTCATCACAGCAGGTATCTGCATTACCTGCAGTGACAACTCAGGGTGCAGCTAACGCAGACACTTGTTCCCAGGAGCTGCTCCAAGAGACTCCAGACTCCTGGGAGCTGAGAAAAATCACAGCAGTGCCCTTTAACACTGCTGATTTAGATGCTACAAGATGAGAATTCTAAGCATATCCTTCTGCCTCTGTTTAATCACTAGCGATTACGTGGCCCATGGGGCAGTAATAGTGGAGTTGAATGTGGAAATGCTCACAGTGTCTGGAGGCATTTCCCCTGGTGAGACAGGTGCACCTCCCCCTTCCCACAGCAGTGGGCCTCAGGAAACGTCCCATCCAGAGTCTCCCCAATATGCCCAAGCCCAAGGCCCCTGACAGCGCTATCTGCCCCTTTCATTTTATACCATCTCTAAATGGCTCCACACAATTCACAAGGTTCAGGAACTGAGATCAATTTCCAAGGCAGAGAAGCGATTCCTGTGCGTGGCTGGCATTAGAGCATCTCCCAGAGGCCCACAAGGCCCTTTCCAGGCTCATGTCTTGACTTTTGTGGCCTCTGGGCACTTTTGTCTTTGTGAGTGACTTTCCTCCATTAAAGAAATTAAAAATTACATTTTCCAATTTTGTTGGTAAAAAAAACAAATATATCACTATCATACATGTAAAGTTTTTCTTTGCCCTAAACATTTTTTTTTCAATTTCTTCAAATGCTGTAAGAAATTAAAGCATTTTCCTGGACCAGGGCACCCTGCCTGCTGTGCCTACCAGAGAGGTCAGCTCTGGTACCTCTTTCTCCCTAATGCCTTATGAGACAGGAAAGGGTGGGTCCTGGAAGCTCCTGCTAGGAAGCAGGAACAAGAAGGCAAACGCCATGGGGCAGGGACTCTATTGCTCCATCTCTTCAGTCCTCTTCAGAAGACCCCGAGTTGCAACACCCCACATCTCCCCAGCAAACAACAGCTCCATATCCACCAGAGACTGGTTTTCTCTTGGGTGAGCGATACACGTATTTTCAAGTCAGATTGTAGATACAGTGAATGCTATGTATAGCCCTGACTCAAGGTATGTGTCAAAAATATGTGTGCCCCCTTAATATTTTGAAATTTAAAAATAAATAAATGAAAAAAAAATTTAAAAATTTTAAAAATCATAAAATCAAGTTGCCTAAGCTCAGACCCCCAAGTCCAAATGTGAGACTGTGGCCAAGTGACTTCACCTGTCCAGGCCTCAGTGTCCTTGTATACAAGTGGGAATAATATGACACACACCTCATCATATTGCCAAGACATATAATGAGATGAAGTTTAGGAAGTGCTCAATAAATGTTAGTTCACATTATATGATTATTATTATTATTATTAGCATTGTTATTGTTCTTTGACCTCTCTTGAGAATTTGATGGAATTCTCAGGGGAGCTCAGACCATCACCACCCACTCCCAACCCCAAAACCCACCCAGGAGTCCCCTGGCGCCCACAGGCCGGCTAAGAAGACTATTTAGAAGACCCTGTTGGTTCTACAGGAGACTGGTGGAAAAGTAAGCTGGAAGAAGGGCACTAGTGCTAGGAGTCGCATCACTGTGAGGACAGCCACATCCAGGGCAGCCTTGCCACCTGGTCCTCACTTTCTTCTTCAACTGCCACGACTGGGGACCACCCAGGAATATCAGGGAAGTGGGGTATCTGAGGCCTCAGAACTGCAGATGATGAAGCAACAGGTGCAGACTCAACAGGCTACATGAGACCAAGAGCAATGACACCCCTGCCCAGGCTTTCCTCACTCTAAAGTGGGGACGGTAGATTCTACCTTTCAGGGTGGCTGGGGTACAGAACAAAACAGCTCTCGGAAGGCCAGCGGCACAGACCATGGCACAAAAGGAAAGCACATCCCATCACTGGGCAAGCCCTTCTCCCTGGCATGCTTGGAGAAAAAGTCACTGATATCATTAAATAAATACATGCCTGTGGTTCCTCCTGCTGGAGCTGAGCAGGACTTGCCCATGTGAGAAGCAGCAAGATTGCAAGTCAGACCCTGCAGTTTGCAGCACCTGCCCTGGTGCCTCTCTGTTCCAGGCTTGTATCAGAAAACACCCTCTGGTTGTCTCTGCACACAGGATCTTGCTAAGATTCACACAGGCCCCTCCTGGAAGCTCAGCGGTGGCCATTGCAAAGGATGACTTTCTCTCTCTGGGTGTCCCCAGAGCCCTTAGGTGAACCTAATATACCTTGTATCATCTAGAATTGAATCAGGTCTTTCCAATTTGGAGAAAATGCATCCTAGGTTTCAACAGCCTACATGTACTGAGATGTGCCTCAGAGACCTTTTCCCACTCTAAGTAAGTTTCATTCACCACAAAACAGCCAACATTTGATCAGAATAGACTGAATATGCGCTCCCTAGTGGTCAAGTCTATCTGGCTATGTTCATGTAATGAACTCTGCCTAATGCATGTGGGTTCATTTGCGTAGCCCACAACACTGAGTCCCTCCTGGATAGCAGGTGCCCTCCTCAGTGCTGGGAAATTCAGGAATAAAGAGAATATGGTCTCTGCTTCTGCAGGGCTCACAGTTTATTGGAGAGGACAGATGGGTCCACAGATTATTGCAGAACTGTGGCAAGGAGCAAGTGACTAAGGGAGCCTACCAGAGGAGAAATGTCAGAGCTACCTCCATGGACAAGGCAGCTTGCTGAAGCAACACCTGGACCAGCAAAGGGGGAGGCAGTCTGTCATTATTCCCTATCTGGAGTGTCATTTGTGCAAGTTCCTACTGAACAAGAAGGCAAACTCCAGATTAATTTTTTAAAGGGAAGAAAAGAAAGATGATGGCACACCAAGAAGTTAATTTTGGGGGTCTACCAAGATCCTAGTATTTTTAGATGACATTGCCCCAGCCAACCACTAGCCTTCCTCTTCAAGTTGTTCACAAATGGAAACTAATTATAACCCGACAGTGGTATGTGGGCGTGGCCTCTGGCCGTGAATCTTTAGCCCAACCAAAATGACACTGACAGGTACAGTGACCATCACTGCACATACACAGGTGAAGACACAGAGACTCAGAAACACTGAATAATATGCCCCAGCTCCCCATACCTGGAAAACTTTGAAGCTGGGATTCTAGCACAAGCCTGCCTGATTCCAAAGTCCACTCTTTCCACATCTATACTCTGCTGGCCATCCCTGAACAGGAATGATTCTGGAGAGGAGGTAACATGAGAGCTGAATCTTAAGAGAAAAATAGGAAAAGCACATTCACAGCTGAAGCCACAGAGGTTTTCAGGCTCCAGATCAACCCAAAGTAAGCAGGGATCAGGGAAAAAACAGCAGCTCACTCTAAATCAAAGGAGCAGAAAAAGCCTCTGTGGCTCCAGGTGAGACTTGGAAATAACCCAAGTTAGATGTTCATGACACATCTGCAAAAATCAGGCGGATAAAGAAAGTCTTTGGAGGTCACATGAACTGTGGTTTTATGTCCATGAATGATATCTATACACATATGGCACAGTTTAATAGAATTGCTTCTCTTGCTTTACATTTCTTTACAAAGTCATGCACTATATATGATAATAATTTTATTGTGGGGGGCAGTGCCTCTGGTTCAGTGGGTAGGGTGCCGGCCCCATATACTGAGGGTGGCAGGTTCAAACCCGGCCCCAGCAAAATTGCAACAAAAAAATAGCCAGGCATCGTGGCGAGCACCTGTAGTCCCAGCTATTCGGCAGGCTGAGGCAAGAGAATCACCTAAGCCCAGGAGTTGAAGGTTGCTGTGAGCTGTGTGATGCCATGGCACTCTACCAAGGGCAATAAAGTAAGACTCTGTCTCTAAAAGAAATAACAATAATAATAATTTTATTTTTTATTTCAGATTAAAATAAGGGTGTGTCTGATTAGGTTACATCGTTTGTGTTAGTTAGGTAAAGTCCAAGTTGCAATTCAGCCCTTCACCCAGGAGGTGTGCCATATACCCTTACACTGTGCCCTTTAGGTGAGAGCACACCAATCAATCCCCCCTCCTCCACCTCCCTCTCCTCTTTCCTTTCTTCCCTCTTCCCCTTCATGAATTTTATTGTGATGTTCTCTCATGTGAGTATGTAGTTGTTCATCTACTGGTTTCATATTAGTATTGAGTACATGGGGTGTTTGCTTTTTCATTCTTATGATACTTTACTTAGAAAGATGTCCTCCAAATCCATCCAGGTAAATACAAAAGATATAAAGTTTCCATCTGTGTTTATGGCTGAATAGAATTCCATGGTATACATATGCCATAGTGTTTTCATCCATTCATGAGTTGATTGGCATCTGGGTTGTTTCCACATCTTGGAACTTGTGAATTGAGCTGTCCTTAAGTAAAATTATTTTTTTTCTTCTGGATAGATACCTAGTAAAGAGATTGCAGATTAAATGGGAAGTCTACTTTTAGCTCTTTGAAGATTCTCCATACTTCTTTCCAAAAGGCTATATTAGTTTGCAATCCCACCAACAGTGTAAAAGTGCTCCCCTCTCTCTGCATCCATCCTCGGCTTTGGGATTTCATGATGTGGGGTATTCTCACTGAAGTTAAGTAATATCACAAGGTGGTTTTGATTTGCATTTCTCTGATGATTAGAGACAATGAGCATTTTTTTCATGTATTTGTTAGGCATTTGTCTATCTTCTTGGGAGAAGGTTCTATTCATGTTTCTTGCCCAAAGATAAATAGGATTATTTGTTCTTTACTTGTTGATTAGTTTGCATAATAATAATTTTAAAATGTTGTATGACATTCCCAATTTTTAGATAGTTCAGACACTTAAAAAGAAATGGACAAGGCATTATGAACCTTCAGGCAAACCAGGATGAATCAACTCTGACACTACTTACCATACAGAATAACCACTAAGTTCTACCAGTGTCATCCGAGAAGACAGCTGCTTTAACCATGAGTACTATTCCCAATCACTAGATATATCCAAAAGAAAAATAAATTTAATAATATGGACAGTGAGAGAGAGACAGAGACAGATTAAAAGATAATTTCTTAACCATTAAGTAGGACTTCTGGTTCAAAGTGATAGAGGTCCCCAAAACATAAGCCTTTATCTCCTCCTAAAAACCCACTAAAATGATAGTAAAAGAATGTTAAAAAGTCATGGACCAGCAAGAAAATTAAGAGAAAAGTAAGGAAATTGGCTGTTAAAGACAGATTTTAATAAATTCAGAGCATGCTCAAGGAAGTTGTGACATTAAGTGGGGGAGAGGAAACTCTAGCTAAGACAAAAAAAAAAAAAAAGTGAGCAGTCAGGAAGGATGCCAGTCTGCCTTCAAGAACAACAGAGAGTCTTAAGACCTGAAAATGCTATGCCCAGAGGAAGTGAGAGAGAAATATAGAAATGAAAACACCCAGCAGCAAAGTCTCAGGACTATGGCTATGCAGTGCAATTTGGAGCAGTAGGAATCCAGGAGCGGTGTCTCCAGATAAACAAGAGCTGGGAGAACTTGACTGTATCCTTTATGTAAGAAAAATATTAGCTGAGCATGGTGGTCCCAGCTACTCGGCAGGCTTGAGTCCAGATTGTCAAGTCCGCAGTGAGCTCTGGTCATGCCACTGCACTCCAACTTGGACAATAGAGCAAGACTTCATCTCTAAAAAAAAATAATAATTTGGCTCGGCGCCTGTGGCTCAATCGGCTAAGGCACCAGCCACGTACACCTAAGGTGATGGGTTCGAATCCCCAGCCTGGGCCCACCAAACAACAATGACGGCTGCAACCAAAAAATGGCCGGGCGTTGTGGCGGGCACCTGTGGTCCCAGCTACTTGGGAGGCGGAGGCAGGAGACTCGCTTGAGCCCAGGAGTTGGAGGTTGCTATGAGCTGTGATGCCATGG